>JANAVB010000713.1:0-241429 GCA_029216955.1 Iris pallida | reverse complement strand
ATATCAAATGGACCAACGTATCTCGGACTAAGCTTTCTACTACGGTTCCAAATCTATGATACCCCGATAGGCAAAATTCGCCGAAACACCTGATCACCAACACCAAACTCTAGAGGCCTATGATGCTGATCTGTCCAGTGTCGGTGTCTGTCCTGCGCAACTCGAAGCCGCTCTCTGATCAACTTGACTGTTTTCCATGTCTGCGTGATCATCTCTGGTCCCAATATGTTTCGTTCTCCCCCATCTCCCCTTCCAGAGGGGACATCACTTCCTTTCATTAATGCTTCAAACGGTGTCATCTGTATACTTGCCTGATAACTATTATTGTAAGAACTCTACTAAATGAAGATGATCTTCCCAAGTTCCGCCGAAAGTCTAAAGTACAAGCCTGTAACATATATTCCAATGTCTGAATGGTTTCTCTCTGACTGTCCGCCGTCGGCGGATAGGCTGTACTGTCACGACCCGCTACCCAAATTGTTGCCGAGCCAAGTCATGTCCAGCCTATGCTTGTTGTTAAAGCATAGTAAGCTGTTCTAAGAGATAGACAAAATGGTACTAAGTGTGCAAACAGACATATATTAAAGCATTTTAAGAGTTCATCACAACACAACATCTATTGACGAAAACAAATAAGGTTTATAGGTTATTACACTTTCCAAGTAAGGACTGGAGACAAGTCCAGTAACCAAATAAAAGTTGTAACAACTCAAATTCTAAGTCTAAAACCAAGAAAAGACAACTAGCAAGGTTCCCGTTGGGGCCTCTTCTGGAGCAAAGGCCAAGTCCTCTAAGGTAGTCCCGTAGTAGGTATCACATAACATTTTCTCCTCAGATAGTGCACCTACAACGTTATCTTGTCAGACGGAGCAAGTACTTTGTACTACAAACATAATACTGAGCATGAAATGAAAATAAATGTAATAGCAGAATCATGACATATCACAGTTTATCAAGTTTAGATACAATTGTCATGGCAACATATGCTTGTTTAAAGTTTAAAACTGTAGTACGTACGTGATCGGTTCAATAGGTAAATAGGTGTATTGTGGTACATATCAAAATTTTTGAAATGTACATACGACATTAACGACATCAGTGTACATACATACACAAACGCGGGATCAGACCTACGACAAGTTGCATATAGAATTGTGACCTTGCTCGGTACATACATACTAGAAGAGGCATGATCACTACTCAACTAACTGTTTCTCCATAACCTATTTTATATCTGAGTGATACTGAGAGTAGTATAGAGCATGTGAAGATACTGAGAGCAGTATAAAGCATGATATGACTTGCAGTTCAAGAAACGGTTATTTTAACATAGTTCGTTACATTCATTATCATATGCAGTAAAATTAAGTTTGTAGGAGTACTTGTCCGAGTAAGCAAGGATATGAGATAGCAGTATAAATGTCCGATGTCCTGTCAAAATGATATACATCTCAGTCTCTAAGTTATGATTTAATATTTACACTAGTGGTGTGACACGGCTCCTAATAGGATACTAGCTAAGTGATGCTCTAGCAGTCCAATGTAGGGTTTACAACATCTAGACCAATACGTAATGTCTCTATACTAAGTAGGGTAAGGTCCCGATACTAGAATATCCCAAAAACCCACAAAACATACAAGTCAATATTATTAATTAATTATTCAGACTGTACATTGTGTTTCAATAATTATTAAGATAGTTTTACAGTTCTAATTTATATGAAAATATACCAATTTGATCCTTGTTAATTATAATTTTACTATAATTTTTTTGGAATTTATAATCCAGTGTAAGTATTTATTAAAAATCAGTTTACAAGTGTACATTGAAAATGAGTTCTGGTTTCCTATTTTTAAACAGTGGCAAAACAATAACTTAAATCCTAGAAAAATTATATTAAATTAGCTTAAATACATAGTAGTTTATAGTAATTTTTTTGGAATTTATTCAGAATTAAAAAGTTGTCTAAAAATTCAAATATCATAAAGCACATATTCTAAATTAAATAAATAATTATTTAATGTATTTGTCCACGTATCTGAATTTGAACTGAACTAGATATGGGACCCGAGGCCATGAACCAAGTCCAACATGACTCGACTAGATCCCGAATATGTGTAGGCTTACCTAAGTCCAATCAACCCATGCTAGGCTTGGACTTAGAGTGGTCGTTTGCGCAAATATGTGAAATCGTAAATAAATACGGAATTTAAATACTATAACTAAATGAATTTAAATTGCAGAAATTGAGAGTGTACATATTACAGTATAGGCACTGTATTTATTTACATATTACAGTATAGACACTGTATTTATAGAGTATATATTTAAATATTACAGTATTGGCACTGTATTTATATTGACATAATTTAAATGACATAATGGAAATGCAAGATTTAAAATATAAATATAATTTAACGTGATGTGTTTAGAAAAAAAACACAAAAAAAATAAATGTTAAATTGATATCATTTTATCATATTTTATTTAGTATATATATATATAAATATAATATATATATATCTATAATATATATATATATATATATACAGAAATGACAGTATTTATACAGTATGTATATATATATATATATATATATATATATATATATATATATATATACATACGTATAAATACTGTCATTTCTGTATATATATATATATATATATATATATATATATATATATATATATATATATATATATATATATATATATATATATATATATATACATATTGTATAAATACTGTCATTTCTGTATTCTTAACTAACTAATAATGACAGTATTTATACAGTATGTATATATATATACAAAATATATATATATATATATATATATATATATATATATATATATATATATATATATATATATATATATATAAACAAAACATATAAAACTTAAATACACTCAACTACAAAAGGGGGGCTCAAACTCAGCCCACTTGACGGGGGGGGTGTTGAGCGCCACTCGGCTGACCAGGGGTTCAGCTCGAGCTTGCTGACAAGGGATGGGTTGGGTTTAATTTATTTAGAAACAAAGGGGTAGTCATCATCTTCGTGTCAGTGACAAGTGGACACGGCAGTTCATGTCCTGTGGTGTATCCGGTAGGTTACTGACACGAAAACTCGTGTCAGTGTCACGACCCGATCCCAATTTCTTGGGTCGAACCGGATCATGTCCAGCCTGCACCGTTGTTGAGACGGCGGCAGTAAGCTGTATCTCCGTTTGCAGGTAACATCAACAACATAATAAAATTGCCACAACTTTTATTCGATTAATAAAAACTTTTACAATAGAAGAATTTCTTACAATTGAAAATTATACAATTATCATGAAGAACAACTCAAGCAACTAGCTCCTTAGCCTCAGATCCTCGTGGAACAGGCAATCCTCAGTGTAACCTAAAAATGTTGGTCTCCAGTCAGGAGGGAGCAAAGTACAATTATGAAAATCTACAATTCAACTAATAATTAATAATTTGCAATTATAAACAATTTAGAAATGCAATATTTTCCAACAGTTCTACAATTGAAAACATGTGATTTGAGTAAGTAACGACTATGACCGGTTTGGGATGATTCACTGATATGATCCGGCCTATCCCCGTGTGTGAGAGGGGTAAGCTCGTACAATCCTATTACTAAAAGTTTTAGGGTATTGGTCATAGACGCTACACTACTTCCCCAATATTCCGAGTCAATTAGATTCAATGATGCAATGAGACAATAACAATCAATACTCTAGGAGAGAGTTCCGTGTAGCAATGTGGTTTAAGCATGCAAGATTACTATTACTAATTAAATTGCAAACAATCACAACTGTACTTGCCTTGGATTATGACTGGAAAAGGATTGTTGATGGAGACTAGTACCGTCCTTGAAATCCTACAATTGAGAATCCTGACTCAGCATCAAAAATTGAACCATTCTAAGTGTGCTAGTTACAATCTCTAGAATTGGTCCTAGTCCAGTTTTATGTTGTTACTAAATTACACGCTTATCGAGATAGTTTCTATTAATCAATTTGCGAAGGAACTAAATCATGTTAACATTTATTTGAGAAAATTCGTGTTTTCCGATTATTTCGCAAAACTTGTATTTTTGTAAAAATTAGGTTTTTTTTCTTTTAATGAGAAAGACGTGAATTTGTTGAATTACAAACTTGTAATTTTCCTAGTTATTTATTGTGAGAAAATTATTTTAATTTCTATAATAAAATAAATATTTATTTATTGTTTTACGTGTTTTACGTCAACCAACAAACCAGAAAACAATAAAAAAATACTAAGCTATTACAAACTTTACACACCAGCAGGAATGAATGGGCTTATGCCCTTACAGACCATTTACATAAATTTAAATAAGAGAAAACATTTGGTTAGTCTTTATAAATTATCCTACAACTAATAATTTAAATTAAATTAAATTGATTTCGAGTCTCAGACTTTGGTCCAATCGTCATAAATAGCTAATGCCTCAACGTCCGGACGGAACCGGTTTCGTTTGCATTTAGCCCGGGGCCCATTGACCGGTATGGTCGTCGCCCAAAAATCCTAATTGTAAATATTTCTGAAAACGATTTGAAATTCATTTATAAAATTTGGGCAGCATTCCCTCTATATTCGGGATAACCCAAAACTGGGAAAATGTGCCACTATCACCATTTATAAATCTCATTCCAAAGAAAACCCATTATTTTACACCAGAATGCACCAACAACATATTTCCGAAACGTAATCGGAAAACCCGAAGTATTATCGGAAATCCCGAAACTAACTCGGAATATTCAAAGTAAAAGAACCAGAATATTAAAACTCGAAAAATCCAAATTAAACACCAATCCTCAATCCCAGAATTATTTCCAAGTAAATCTCGGAAATTCCGAAGATATGAACCACAGAACACACAAAGTCCAGAAAACCACAGAAGTTCCGAATCCGGAAATTTTTCTGAAACAAATCTCGAAAATCCCGAGATTCCGCAGAACATGGAAAACCACACAGAAAAATATACATAAGCATTTCAGAAAATCCGAAAAATGCTACGTCTACCAGAAAATCGAATTCCCGAAGGAAATCGAGGACCAAATTATCATCATGGACTACGACGGGGACGAACTACTGTGTTTACACAGAAATTACCCAAAAGACGGAATCCGAAGGGTAGCCTCGGACTCGGAACGGAAACGGGATCGGACTTGGGAACCGGGCACGGGCACACACGGAGGGAGCGCCGACCGGGGAGCCGCGCGGGTCGGTTTCGGCGGACGGCCGTGCGGGATCGGGGACGCCGGGCTGCGGGCGAGCGGCGGCCGGGACTAGGCGCCGGTGGGGCGGCCGGGCTAGATCGGGTTCTCCGGGAAGCTCGGGGCCGGCGGCTAGGGCTAGGAGTTGGGGTTGGGGAAGATGGGAGGAAGGGGATGGTTGATGGAAAGGAAAGAATGAGGAGAAAGGGTTTTATAGGAGGGGTTGATGTCGGTTACCGGAATCCGAAGGAGCGGCCGGTCACGGAATCGGAAAAGAGGAGCCGGCGGTTAAGGAGCTCGGCCACCACCGAAATCCTTTCGGTTTCTCTACAGAGCATTTAGAAAGAGAGAGAGAATGGAATCATTTTTTAATGGGTTAAAGGATTGGTTAATGGGTGTTTTAAAGCTCCAGCTTCAAAGTGTGCTGGACAAAAAGTTTAATGGAATGATTTAATGGCTAAGTTATTAATGGGTTAATATGGGTCTTATAACTAATGTTTTGGGTAATAAAGACATGGGCTTGTGGGCTTTAAGCCATGGACTAAAGGCTCAAATGGTTGATGGGCTTGAGCTTAATGTAAAAATGATTTTAGTTTCATGGGCTTTAAGAAAATGATTAAAAGCTTAAATAAGGAATGGGCTAAAATGAGGAAATGAATTAAAGATTTAATTTAGAAAAAATTATAACTAAACATTTTGTAACTCTAAAAAAAATATTAATTTAAAATATTTTTTAGATTCAAATTGGGTTCGGGTCTGGGCCAGACAAACAAAAATCCAAGTTCATTATTTTCAAAAGAATTTTCTATTTAATTAAAATTAATAATAATTGCAATCACACATTTAAAATAATAATAATAAAAATAATCACTAGACAAATTGCGGGTTTCACAACCTTTCCTCCTTAGAAAATTTCGTCCTCGAAATTTAAGGATAGGTAGGGTAGGACAGGATTATCACAAATCAAGCAGGTACAAGTACTGTGCTCGTAACTCAGGTCCAACAATAAGAATTGCCAAGGCAGTCGTGAATGAGACGTTCAGGGATAAGTTTTAACTATGTCGCCATCCACGTAGAACAAGAATATATAAAAGCGAAACAAAATACACGAGGTTGATCAGACCATCATGTACCGGTTCTGATTAGACAATATATTAGTGGATGCATCCAATAAGATACTGTCATGATCAAGCTCGATAGAGAAATAAGCTTGCAAAACTAGGCTAACTTAGCAGCATTAGTCAAGTTTAGAACGAAAGATAATGATTGCAAGAAATATGAGTTATGGGGTGGCTCAGAGTTTCTGATCTTCTTCTCACCTCTGTCTACGCTTGCTATTGGCTTCTCTGGTACTGTAAAGCTTGATTTATTCTTCAGCTCTGAATGGTCCAAAACATTACCCGGATTCAAGATGCAATTTCTGAATTGTGAAATAAGGATGACGTTGTGTACACTCTCAAGATTAGCTGGTAGAGCTAAGTGTGTGTTACTTCTCAAAACTTTAAATGGTCCGATGTACTAGACTCAACTTTTCTGCTCTGCCAAAACTGGTCGTTCCTCTGGTAGGAGAGATATTCACACAGACACTAATTCCTTCTTCAAACTTCACTGATCAACGACTACATTTAATCCCAACGCTTCTGTCTATCTTGGCAATCCTAAGCTTGTCCTTCATTATCTCTTCTGCGTCAGTCACCATCTCTAGATCCAACAGTACTCTTTCTCCTACGTCGTCCCATGTCAATTGTATACGGAAACAACGTCCAGAACTTCAGATGATGCTAACGTGGTAGTTGTTGTAAGAACACTCTACCAAAAATAAATAATCTTCTAGATTCCAAAATGCAAGATCCTTGGCATGTCTTCAAACATCTGGATTGACCTATTTGATTTTCCGCCAATTTATACTCCTCGTACAATGCTGTCAACTTCTAAATGAACAAATCAATTTGTAGGGAATAAAGTGATCTGATTTAGTCTGTTAGTCCACAAAAATCCAATTGGTGTTCTTCCCTCCTTGGGAACAGGGTAATCCTGATACAAAATTTATTGTTTATGTGTTTCAACTTCCACTTCCAAATTGTCCAGCTGCTGCAACAAGCTTGCTGGTTTCTACTAAACTCCTTATGTTGACCAATTAAAATATCTAACTCCATACTTGGAATTTGTCTTTCTTCATTCTATAACACCAATTAATGATACGCATGTTCCGAGACCTTTTTTTATTTATTTTATTTTTAGAAAGTGTGAGATACTGTGACTGGTGTGCTTCTTTCATCAGCTCGTTCCTCCAATCGCCAGATGGTACGCAACCTCGTACCATTCTTCAGAGCTCCATCATTGGAGAAATTCTCAATTGTTTTCTGCTAACACTTGATCTCTAAATGTACATCGTGACTTGTCTTGAAACTGAGTCTCCTTGATTTTGTCCATCAAAGTCGAGCATACTTGCAACTTCATCAATTCTGAATTAGCATCCAGCTCCACCCTTCTATTTCCAGTCCAACTTCCTGATGTCTTCTAGCAGGTTCCGCTCCTTGGTTAAAACTTCACCATCAATATCAACTTCCACATTTTCTAATCGGTATTGCAGATCGATATTGAAATCAGATTCAATCATATTCGTTGCCTAATGTCCAGCTCTTTCTGAGTGAAGACATATTTCAGACTTCTGTAGTCCGTATATATATTTTCACTCCCTTTCCATAAAATAATATCTTCAAAATAAGTTCCAAATTATATGTGGGATAGCTCTTCTCATGAGTCTGTAATTGCCTAGATATGTAAGCAATTATTTTCCCCATGTTATTGAAGAACGCAACCCAATCCTTTTTCAGAAATATTACTGTAGATTAAAAATCACCGATTCCTGCGGGTAGCGCAAGGATTTGTGCAGTGATAAACCTCTTCTTCAGCTTCTTAGGTGCCGCCTGACAATTCTTCGTCCAGATGAACTCTTTATTCTTCCGATTAAGCTTCGTCATCGGCTCAGCAATCTTGGCAAACAACTTCCGGTATTAGTCAGCCGTAACCTCAGCTACTAAATCTTGGGTATACCATTTCTCCACAGTGGCTATCTTCTTGAGATTCTTCGAAATTTCTTCTCTTGTGACAATATGGGCAAAACCACCTTGTCTAAGAAAATTCACTTTTAGTTAGCTTTTCCTCTTTCCAAAACTTTTCTCATATGCTCTTCATGCTCTTCTTCAGTCTTCGAGTATATCGGAATGTCATCTATGGAAAAGACAACAAACTGATTCAAATACTCATAAAAGACTCTGTTCATGAGATTCATGAACACAGCAGGAGCATTTGTCAGTCCAAACGACATGACCAACAACTATCCTTATTTGAATGTCGTTTTGGGAATGTCTTCTTTCCTGATCTTGATCTGATGGTAGTCAGATCTGAGGTCGATCTTGGAAAACACCTTAAGTCCACTCAAATTGATTCAAACAGATTATCAATCTAGGAAAAAGGGTACTTGTTCTTCAGTGTCCGATAGTCGATACACATCCGTACTATTTCATCCTTCTTGGACACAGGTGCTACCTAGGGTGAAGCTCTGTCTTAAAGTCTTTAGTCCATAGTTCTGATCCTTCATCTTCTTGGCTTCCTTCAGGTTGACTCTATAGCATCCCTTAGAGATAGGAAAAGAGCCGAGAACTAGGTCAATGGTGAATGTCTAGAGTAATCCAGAAGATATATTAGAGAGGACATCTACCATAAGATGTAACTAAGATTTTTATTCATATAAGAGTATTACAACAAAACTCCCATAATTGATCTAAGGACATCTTGTTACATCTTTAATAGATATTGCTACTCAGCAGTCTTAGGTACTATTCTTCATGGCTCTGACTCTTGCATGAGCAGTCTCCAACTGCTTCACCTTCTATGATCCTTGAGTCTGCTTCATGCCTTCCTGTAGTGGGTGTAGTAAGCATGGTCTGCTGAACATGAAGAGAGTCCTTAGGTTGTTGCATAACAGTTGTTGCTGGAATAGGTGCTCTAGTTTGACGGAAGGGTAAGGGGCAATTCTTTACCCGATGTTCAGCAGATCCACATGCCAAACATTGCCCCAATCTCTTGCGACAAATATTGGCGAAGTGACCAGGCCTTTTGCAGAAGTTGCAAACCAATAACTTCTTACGACATGACTGCCGGGTAGTAGAGTACTTGATAGGGCCCAAATATCTTCTATATTCAGGGTTATCCTTCCTTGGACGAGATTCCGCTCCAACTTGGTTTAGGATAGCTAAGGTGACGTCGTTGACGTTCTTCATGACTTCTCTCGTGATATCCATCTGTTCTTGTTGGGCTTCAGCTTGAGCTTTCTGGTACTCCAGGATTTCTTGAAATAGAGCAACCATTTGGGAGGTGTTTGCTGGTACTGGTGGAGCAACAGGAATGGGTACTTCTCCAAGGAAAAGTAACCCATTTTGAGAAGAGGTAGGATTTGCCAGTGTAGTGAGAACTTCACTAGATGAATTATGGGGATGATCAAACAGCTGGTGGGGTGTAAAGCTTGGATTTGGTTGAGGAGGCGGGGTTCGATCCGGAGATGACACCTCATTGACAGCAGGATTGGTTTTGTCAGTGGTCATTCTCTGGAAGGTTTAGGATGCAAACATAAGCAAGGTATCCTACCAGTCTATAATTAAACAAAATATTTATCATATATTTATATACCGGTCCTAGGTTGTAGCAATTTAATGTTCTAGTGTTCTATTTGTTTCTAACATGGTTCTCCTAAGTTGTTGATTTAGACCTGCATGGGCCACCACTAAAAACATGTCACGACCCGATCCCAATTTCTTGGGTCGAACCGGATCATGCCCAGCCTGCACCGTTGTTGAGACGGCGGCAGTAAGCTGTATCTCCGTTTGCAGGTAACATCAACAACATAATAAAATTGCCACAACTTTTATTCGATTAATAAAAACTTTTACAATAGAAGAATTTCTTACAATTGAAAATTTATACAATTATCATGAAGAACAACTCAAGCAACTAGCTCCTTAGCCTCAGATCCTCGTGGAACAGGCAATCCTCAGTGTAACCTAAAAATGTTGGTCTCCAGTCAGGAGGGAGCAAAGTACAATTATGAAAATCTACAATTCAACTAATAATTAATAATTTGCAATTATAAACAATTTAGAAATGCAATATTTTCCAACAGTTCTACAATTGAAAACATGTGATTTGAGTAAGTAACGACTATGACCGGTTTGGGATGATTCACTGATATGATCCGGCCTATCCCCGTGTGTGAGAGGGGTAAGCTCGTACAATCCTATTACTAAAAGTTTTAGGGTATTGGTCATAGACGCTACACTACTTCCCCAATATCCCGAGTCAATTAGATTCAATGATGCAATGAGACAATAACAATCAATACTCTAGGAGAGAGTTCCGTGTAGCAATGTGGTTTAAGCATGCAAGATTACTATTACTAATTAAATTGCAAACAATCACAACTGTACTTGCCTTGGATTATGACTGGAAAAGGATTGTTGATGGAGACTAGTACCGTCCTTGAAATCCTACAATTGAGAATCCTGACTCAGCATCAAAAATTGAACCATTCTAAGTGTGCTAGTTACAATCTCTAGAATTGGTCCTAGTCCAGTTTTATGTTGTTACTAAATTACACGCTTATCGAGATAGTTTCTATTAATCAATTTGCGAAGGAACTAAATCATGTTAACATTTATTTGAGAAAATTCGTGTTTTCCGATTATTTCACAAAACTTGTATTTTTGTAAAAATTAGGTTTTTTTTCTTTTAATGAGAAAGACGTGAATTTGTTGAATTACAAATTTGTAATTTTCCTAGTTATTTATTGTGAGAAAATTATTTTAATTTCTATAATAAAATAAATATTTATTTATTGTTTTACGTGTTTTACGTCAACCAACAAACCAGAAAACAATAAAAAAATACTAAGCTATTACAAACTTTACACACCAGCAGGAATGAATGGGCTTATGCCCTTACAGACCATTTACATAAATTTAAATAAGAGAAAACATTTGGTTAGTCTTTATAAATTATCCTACAACTAATAATTTAAATTAAATTAAATTGATTTCGAGTCTCAGACTTTGGTCCAATCGTCATAAATAGCTAATGCCTCAACGTCCGGACGGAACCGGTTTCGTTTGCATTTAGCCCGGGGCCCATTGACCGGTATGGTCGTCGCCCAAAAATCCTAATTGTAAATATTTCTGAAAACGATTTGAAATTCATTTATAAAATTTGGGCAGCATTCCCTCTATATTCGGGATAACCCAAAACTGGAAAAATGTGCCACTATCACCATTTATAAATCTCATTCCAAAGAAAACCCATTATTTTACACCAGAATGCACCAACAACATATTTTCGAAACGTAATCGGAAAACCCGAAGTATTATCGGAAATCCCGAAACTAACTCGGAATATTCAAAGTAAAAGAACCAGAATATTAAAACTCGAAAAATCCGAATTAAACACCAATCCTCAATCCCAGAATTATTTTCAAGTAAATCTCGAAAATTCCGAAGATATGAACCACAGAACACACAAAGTCCAAAAAACCACAGAAGTTCCGAATCCGGAAATTTTTCCGAAACAAATCTCGGAAATCCCGAGATTCCGCAGAACATGGAAAACCACACAGAAAAATATACATAAGCATTTCAGAAAATCCGAAAAATGCTACGTCTACCAGAAAATCGAATTCCCGAAGGAAATCGAGGACCAAATTATCATCATGGACTACGACGGGGACGAACTACTGTGTTTACACAAAAATTACCCAAAAGACGGAATCCGAAGGGTAGCCTCGGACTCGGAACGGAAACGGGATCGGACTTGGGAACCGGGCACGGGCACACACGGAGGGAGCGCCGACCGGGGAGCCGCGCGGGTCGGTTTCGGCGGACGGCCGTGCGGGATCGGGGACGCCGGGCTGCGGGCGAGCGGCGGCCGGGACTAGGCGCCGGTGGGGCGGCCGGGCTAGATCGGGTTCTCCGGGAAGCTCGGGGCCAGCGGCTAGGGCTAGGAGTTGGGGTTGGGGAAGATGGGAGGAAGGGGATGGTTGATGGAAAGGAAAGAATGAGGAGAAAGGGTTTTATAGGAGGGGTTGATGTCGGTTACCGGAATCCGAAGGAGCGGCCGGTCACAGAATCGGAAAAGAGGAGCCGGCGGTTAAGGAGCTCGGCCACCACCGAAATCCTTTCGGTTTCTCTACAGAGCATTTAGAAAGAGAGAGAGAATGGAATCATTTTTTAATGGGTTAAAGGATTGGTTAATGGGTGTTTTAAAGCTCCAGCTTCAAAGTGTGCTGGACAAAAAGTTTAATGGAATGATTTAATGGCTAAGTTATTAATGGGTTAATATGGGTCTTATAACTAATGTTTTGGGTAATAAAGACATGGGCTTGTGGGCTTTAAGCCATGGACTAAAGGCTCAAATGGTTGATGGGCTTGAGCTTAATGTAAAAATGATTTTAGTTTCATGGGCTTTAAGAAAATGATTAAAAGCTTAAATAAGGAATGGGCTAAAATGAGGAAATGAATTAAAGATTTAATTTAGAAAAAATTATAACTAAACATTTTGTAACTCTAAAAAAAATATTAATTTAAAATATTTTTTAGATTCAAATTGGGTTCGGGTCTGGGCCAGACAAACAAAAATCCAAGTTCATTATTTTCAAAAGAATTTTCTATTTAATTAAAATTAATAATAATTGCAATCACACATTTAAAATAATAATAATAAAAATAATCACTAGACAAATTGCGGATTTCACAGTCAGAGACCACCGTGGATGTCCTAGTGTCATTCTCGACACGATGAGATAGCTTTCATGTCACCACGACATAAAGTCGTGCCGTGTCCGTGGGTTGGGAGCTAGGGTTTCGGTTTTCTCAACCCGTAGCTGTCGAGATTGGTCTGTGTTGGGTTTGATTGGTTCGTCGTGCTCTCCTGAGCACAGATCTAAGCTCAAAAAGAGAAGACGATAGGTATCCATGGAGCTTGAGGCCTATCAAGGGTCGGCGGTGGTCGACGGCGAGCTACGACGGTCGTGGTCGGCGGCGGAGGTCGGCTTCGGGTCGGGCTTGTCGTGCTCGACGTGCTGATGGCCTCCTTGGTCGACGGCGACGTCTGACAGTGGAGATAGGGGGGTCACCGGAGTTGATCGTCGGAGTTGGTCGCCGGCGGTTGGCTCGTATCAGACAGTATCAGAGTGGATTTTTAAAATTAAAAAAAGAGGATTTAATACCAATAATTAAAATTGATAAAAAAATTAGGGTTTTTCTCTTTGGGATGTGTGCCTATTTATAGAAAAATTTTATTAGGACAACCTAACCATAGTTAATTACTAACTCAACCCTAGGGTTAAATATTTACCATTTTGCCATGAAGGTGAGAAATACAGCTTTTACGGTAGCTGTTTTAAAATTATAAAAAATTCAAATGACGTCCAAACGACTCCAAACAAATCACAGAAAAATTCTAAATTTAATAGAAAAATATTTATAACCTAATAGAATCAATTTGGGGCAAATTTTGAATTATTTTTTTATTTATTAAATTTTGAAAAACAGGGGTTACATGTACTGAACCTCAACTTGGTACCCAAACTTTGATACAAACTCTGCCAAAAGTGAGAGGTGAACCGTGTGTCTCGATCTGATACTATGCTGACTGGAACACCATGCTGTCTCATAATCTGCTTCATATATATTTCTGTCAACTGCTCAGTAGACTGCCCTACTCTGAAAGGAAGAAAATGAGCAACCTTCGTGAGCCGATCTACGATTACCTGTATTTCGGCCGATCGGAGATCTAGGTAAACCGGTCATAAAGTCCATTGTAATGTGCTTCCACTTCCACTCCGGAATAGGAAGCGATTGTAACAATCCTGCTGGTCTCTGCTGCTCTGCCTTCACTTGCTGACATACCAAACATTTAGAAACAAACCTCGCTATCTCCTTCTTCATGCCATTCAACCAAAAGTGTTGCCTTATATCCTGGTACATCTTTATACCTTCGAGATGGATAGAATAAGGAAAACTATGAGCCTATGACATAACTTCCTGTCGAAGGTCTCCACCTGGTACACAAAGACGATTTATGAACCTAAGTGTACCATCCTTATGGATTACTAACTCCTTTCTGAGACCCGATTCACATTATGATCGAAACTTCTGGATCTGCGGATCCTCTGCCTGGGGTGCTCTGATCCTCTCTACTAAAGTAGACTGAATCTGCAAACCAGCCATAACGCCTGTATCTGGTAGCAAGATCACTTCAATTCCCATTTCCTGAAGATCTTCCAAAATATGCCTCTGCGAGGTTAAAATGAATGCACCACCCCTCCTGCTCAAGGCTTCTGCTACCACATTTGCCTTGCCTGGATGATACTGAAGATTCACATCGAAGTCCTTCAGTAATTCCAACCATCTTCTTTGTCTCATGTTCAGATCCCTCTAGGTGAATACATATTTTAAGCTCTTATGGTCAGTGTAAATTTTCACTCGATCCCCATATAAATAATGCCTCTATAACTTAAGCGAAAACACCACTGCTACTAATTCCAGGTCGTGGATCGGATAGTTCTTCTCATGATCTCGAAGCTGTCGAGATGCATATGCTATCACCTTACCATGCTGCATCAATACACACCCAAGTCCCTTCCCGGATGCGTCACAATACACTGTAAACCCTTTCGATCCTACCGGAAGTGTCAAGCTCGGGGCTGAGATTAATCTCTTCTTCAACTCTTTAAATGATGTCTGACACTCTGCTGACCAAACAAACTCTACATCCTTATGCGTCAAACGCGTCAAGGGTGCCAAAATCCTGGCGAAGTCTGCCACGAACCTCCTGTAATAACCTGTCAATCCCAAGAAACTATGCACTTCTACTACCGTCTTTGGAACTAGCCAATTCTCTACTGCCTCAACCTTCTTAGGATCTACTGACACTCTTGCTCCAGAAATAATGTGTCCCAAGAACGAAATACGATCCAACCAAAACTCATATTTACCAAGCTTCGTATAAAGTTGATGCTCCCTCAAGGTCTGCAAAACTGTCCGAAGATGTTTCTCATGCTCTTCTTTATTGCTGGAATAGATGAGGATGTTGTCTATGAACACTACTACAAACTTATCCAAATAGGGTATAAAGATGCGATTCATCAAATCCATTAATACTACTGGAGCATTAGTTAGTCCAAATGGCATTACCAGAAACTCATAATATCCATATCTCGGCCTATATGTTGTCTTGGGTATGTCCTGCTCCAAGACCCTCACTTGATAATATTCGGATCGAAGATCAATCTTAGAGAAGACGCATGCCTTACTTAATTAATCAAACAAGTCACCAATCCTTGGTAACGATACTTGTTCTTCACTGTCACTGCATTCAACTGCCGGTAATCAATGCACGTTCGCGTCGATCCATCCTTCTTGGGTACTAAAATCACTGGTGCTGCCCAGGGGGATTCACTATCTCAGATAAACTGCTTCACCTTCAATTCTTCTTCATGCTGGTACAACTTGTCCAACTCTGACTGCGATATCCTATAGACTTTGTTGACCTTAGGCTCCGTTCCAGGATTTAACTCAATACAAAACTTCACATCTCTTACCGATGGTAAACCAGGAAGCTCATCTGGAAATACATCAAGAAACTCTCTGACCACTCTGGGAATCTGCTCCTGCTCTGCCAATGCTTCTGAAACAATGCCCTTGGGTCGATCCTCCAATGATCGATCAAAGACGAACTCCTCAACGCCAGGTACATTAAACACTACCCTACCTCCTCAACAATCTATCGTCGCATGACTATATCTCAACCAGTCCATGCCTAGGACAACGTCAAAGTTTTTCATAGGGAACTCAATCAAAGATGCGAGCAATAATCATCCACACACTACGACCGGACATGCTAAGCACACTCTGCTAACTCCTACGAGCCCATTACCAGTGAGTATATTCATCCTCTCTGGCAATGCCTCGAACTCCAATCCAATACGTGTCACAAATCATGCAGATATAAAAGAGTGGGTAGCCCCCGAATCAAACAATGCTACTGCAGAAAAAGAGGTAACAGAAACATTACCTGCAACGACGTCGCCTGAAGCTAGTGCATCCTCCAGTGATAAGATGAAGGCTGGCCCTGGCCTTGCTGAGCTCCTTGCTGCTGTCTTCCTTGTCCATGCTGTTGCTGTGGCCTCTGCTGGCCTTCCTGGTTCTGCGCCTGGCGAAACATCTGAGCCTGCATCGGCAGACGCTGGGCTAGCGGCCTTACGGCCAATGCTGGTCCTTTGTTCGGTGCTGCCCCCGGAGCTAGCAACGTCGAAGACTGCTGAACTGGTCCTCTGTTCGGTGCTGCCCCCGGAGCTAGCAACGTCGAAGACTGCTGAACTGGTCCTCCGAGCCTCTGCATCATAGGACAATTGGCAATCCTGTGGTCTGGACTGCCATACCTCATGCACAACCCGTTAGCTGAATGACACACATCCCTAGTGTGCCCTCCCTTACCGTAGTAAGTACATCCAATGGGCGTCCCCTGGCGCTGCTGCTGGTTCCTCGGCTGCTGATGCCGAACTGGTGCTGCTACCTCTGATACCGCCGTCCTCCACGGCGCTCCTGACTCATGAATACGGATGCCAGATAATGGCGTCGATGTTTGCTGTACTGCTCCTCTGTCCCTACTCTGGGGATGAGACCTCTTCTGGCCCCATGTCTTGTCGCCAACCTTTGTTGGGTGAGTTCATGCCTCCGAGCTGCCGTTAAAATAGCATCAAAAGTCTGATAGTCGTGCCCTTCTAATAGCTGTAGAATCTCCAAATGAAGTCCCTGCTAGAATCTCATAGCCTTCTCTGGCTCTGTAGCCACTATCGTCGATGCAAACCGACTCAGTCTGCAGAACTCCGCTGCATATCCATCCACTGTCTTACCAGCCAGCTTGAGACTGATAAACCTCTGCTGCAGCTCATACTGCGCTACCATGCTAAAGTACTTGGCCTTGAATCTGGTACTGAAGCTATCCTAAGGAACATGACGCATCATTCCAACCTCTTCTGATGCTCACCAGTCGCGGGCGAGATCCTGAAGTAACAGTCTGACTTGGTCAACCTTCTCTTCTGCTGGAACCTTAGTTGCGGTCAATATGGCCTTAATATCCTGAAGCCAAGCATCCGTCGTGATGGCATCCTCCATGCCGTCAAAGTATCTCGGGTTAAGTTGACAAAACCTTCCCGACGCCCCCGAATCATTCTTGACACTTCTCTCAAGGGTTAATTGTAACCCCTGATTCAGTAGCACATTCTGTTCCTGCTGTTGGGTCTGTTGTTGCTGATGGGCTGCCACCTGACGCTGTTGAGTGGCCAGAAATCCCCGGATGACCTCCAGGAGTGCTGCAGCATCATGTACTGTCGTCGCTGCCGGCACCTCTGGGGGTGCATGAGTTTTTAGAACCTGCGGTTCCACTGGCTCTGATATCACTTCCACTCAGATCTGGTCAGGAGAAGGTATTCTTTCCTGTTGCTGCCCCGTCGAGCCATGTCCCACTGGACGTTCCTCCATGTTGTCCTTGCCAGCTACTGAGAAAGAAGCACCCCTATAGGAAAAGATACATGGCATCAAATAACAGGACGAGGAAGATTCGAGGATGCAATTCAGGTTAGCAATCAAGGTGAGGAAAGAGAAATCGAGGCAAGAGATTCAAAGGAAACAAGTTTTGATTGAGACTCATATAATAGTAACACCCCTCAAGTCTGAAAATCAGACCTGCAAGGGTCACCAATAAAACCTTGTCACGCCCCAGTACCAGAATACGAAGACGGACTAGGCCAGCTACTCCATATGAGGTATGCAAACGTCATATGGCGATCGTGGTTGTCAAGAGAAAAGGGGGTGCGTGCTACAATCATGTCTCCTATGGTCTCACAGAGCATCTAATGTCTCAATCATTCAAAGCAAGAAAATATCAATTAATGAGCATATGAGATAAAGCAGTAAGGCGTCCCCGACGCTTCATCAAAATGATCATGGGGATCTAGCTTTATAAGTTAGCTAGCCCAGAGAGTCATAGGTACATAATCGTATTCAGCTGCAGTCTGATTTAATTACAATTATACAAAGACAAAATATCCAGATTAACCGGCTAAACAGGTGCCGGTGGCCAAATGCCAGAACATAAGGGATAAAAACTAGAGTGGTGGAGAAGAAACCCACTCAAGTCCCCCACCAACCATGCTCCTAGTATGCACCATTGACATCATGGAAGAAGTTTGGATCCTCGGGCGCTGCTACGAGATCTGGCCAAACAAAACCAGCGGGTTCAGCCCCGAATAGCAAGTACCACAAGGGAGCACAAAAGAGTGAGATAAAACCCAAGCATAAAATAATAATACTAGTAATAATAAAGGCTTCCGGTCGTAACCTCGGTCCACGGCCTGTCATAGCATGATAGACCAACCTAACAACCAAACAAGGACATGGGTTGGACCACGCACCATGATAGCCCATGTCCTTCGGCTACTAATGGAAGGTACAAGGCATAGTCAAGTCGTTTTTCAAGCGGCCATTCATTCCTGCGGCTTTCTATATTTGACGGAGTTATCCCCGTGATACTGATAAAAAGAATCCTCAGATCGTGTCAACCCAGCAGGGCTAGCCAAACCATTAGACATATAGCACATTGATTATGCACCGGTCCCCCGGAGGGCTACCGCGCTAAAACATCTAACACATAGCTCATAGAAATCGAATAGACATCTGCTAAAGGTGAATGAAATCATATCCGTGGCGGCCAACCCAACACGTCAGGACTGGACATGGGGTGGCTAGTATGGCACGATCTTAGGATTCTTCCCATCCAATGCATCTACCAAGTTAGTTGCCTAGTTAATCCCTAGGTTATCCTCGGAGTTCACATGTCGTGGTCACATGCTCACTCCCCTAGATGTCGTATAATGTACGAGTACCCCAAGAAGGGATCCGCACTGGCTCATAGAGTCATACGTAATGTACCCCTTCTTGGTGTAATGCAACACACAACACATACAACGTCATTGCTACCGACCATTCTCTGTAAATGCTGGACTCTTGGGTGTACTAGCAGATATCACGTAGGAACACTTAGCACATAGGATAGCACTTCGGTGCTCACATAGATTATACCTTTGTACACACATAGGTTTATCCAACACTCGTATAGGTAGTCAGATCAGGAATAAGGACCAAGACACAAGGACGCATGCGGCCAAGACTCATGCGGCCAAGGGTCATGCGGCTAAGCTGCATGCGGCCAAGGGTCATACGGCCAAGGCTCATGCGGCCAAGGGTCATACGACCAAGGGTCATGCGGCCAAGGGTCATGCGGCTAAGCTGCATACGGCTGAGAGTCATGCAGCCAAGACTCATGCGGCCAAGGGTCAAGCGGCCTAGCTGCTCATCTTCTCCAAAAATCTGAGAAAGATGGCCATGGAACCCGTGAACTTCAAACTGGCACAACTCGGTCAAAACAAAATAAAATTTAACTTTTCAAAGGTCAAATTTGGGTAAAATGAAATGCTCTACCACATGGAATAACTAGATTTTAGAAACAAGCAAGTTTAATAGATCAAAACCAAGGAAAACCAAAAATGACATAAACTTAGATCTACAAGCATCCATCAATCAAAACCGAAAATGCCAAGTACTAAACTTGTAGAGGATGATGAGAAGAACAATATAGACAAATAATATCAAAAAAAAAAATAAGGATGAAAAATGCATAAATCTCCACTTTTGAATGGTGGTGGTTGAGGAAAATGAATGAAAGAGTGAATGAGGAGAGAGAGTGAGGAAGAGAATATATATAGGGGTTGGGTTGGCTTAAGAAAACCATAATCTCTAAACATGCTCTAACCATTCCACTAATGTCATGCTTAAAGGCTACATGCAACCATTAATAAATAATAGATAGAATTATGCACATGCTAAATACATGATACCATGTACAGGATTCATGAAAGAATACGTATATCGGGATCGGGGAGTGACACATGTGAGATATGATTTCAGTTATAAGTAGCTATATTAATAGTGTTCATACGCAATTCATTATCATATGCGGTAAGTAAAGTTTGTAGTTTGTACTTGCTTCGAGCAAGACAATGTGATGAGAATGCAGAGGAAGAAGCCTGATGTCCTGTCACTGACAAAAGGGTATAACAATCTTAGTTACTACTATATGTTCAAGACTCTAAACTGCTAACTCTAACACTAGTGGTACGACACGACTTCTAACTAGGACTCCTAGCTAAGTTATGACCTAGCATAGTAGACCAATTTGGGTGACACTAAACCTATAACCAACACTTAGAGTCCTTAGAATGCCAACACTATGATGGTGGGCAAAAACTACGACGCTTAATTACCCAAAAACATGAATTACCACACAAAGCATAATTGGCCAATTATAAATTCAAACTGTCCATTGTGTTCCAATAATTATTTAGGTAGTTATAAAGCTCCAAAAAATATGAAATAAAATCCTAAAATCATCCTTATTAATTATAATAATTTATTATAATTTTTATAGAATTTATAAACTGCTGTGGATATTTATTAAAAATCAGAATACATAAGTATCTTAAAAGTAGGTTCTGAATACCTATTTTTCTACAGACGTTGTCGGATGATGAAACAAATATCTCCAAAATGGTCAAATTAGCGAGAATAGCCTACCCATAAGTACAATTTGGATACGGACAAAAATGGTAATTTCGGATCAAAACGATGTCCGCCATTAGACCCGTTTTGCACCGAAAAATGTGCCAAGATATAAGTCCACTAAACTTAGCAAATTGTATGTTTACGAGTCCAGAATGACGATACGAACCTAACGGTATATTCGAAGTTGGGTTCCGATGACCCGATCTCAAAATGGCCATGTTGACCCGTACATTGAGACCCAGCTTGCACCAAAATGCGTGTCGGGGTCAAGCTGCTCCAAACTCAGCAAATTATATATGAATTCATGTCAAAATGACGCCACAAGTCCACTAGTGGCGTCGGAATTGGAATTCGGAATCTCGGGTTCAAAATAGGAATTTTATAAGTTAAAAATTACGGTTTCGAGAGGCCAACTTTGGCGTCGATTGCAACCAACCAAACGACATCCTATGAAGGTGAAATTGATGTGGCACGAAGGAGGTTATACTTGCTGTGCACCGCAGTTGGTGGTTTGTCAATCGGAGCTTCAATGAGAGACAAACAAATCCGCGAAGTTGGCTCCACAAAACTGTCCAAAAATAACGCATTTTAAATGGTCAACTTGGTGGCCAGTTTTGATCTATCAAACGATCGAATTAACGGTTGAAACTTTAGAGAAGTGAAGGGGTATATACCAAGATGGAGTCAGAAGAAACGGATCGACGATCCAACGGTCGGATTATCTATAAAACACATCTAAAGTTGCTACGACAAAACTGAATTCTGACTTCGAATTCTCGTGCGTCACGACGGGATTTTGACTCTGAAGTCGAAATCGATTGCTGCGAGCGTCGGAAAATGTGACAACACTGTCCAACAGGTCATGGAGGATGCGAGGATGGTCGAAAAGGCAATACACAACGTTGGGCGATCGACTAGGGTGGCGCAGGGTGGCCCACCGGCGACGGACAACTGCAAGCGTGGGATTGAATGCCTGGGCACGGGGATTGTTGCCGTGACCAGCGGGGCTATTGCACACAGGGACGATGGCCAGGTTGGGGCTTGCTCGAGGTTCGTCGAGCCTCTCCGGGCGGCACGGTCGGAGCGCGCTACTACAACGCTTGAGGCTGCGACTGCTATTCGCTCGAGCTCACACGCGCGTGTGTGGCGGCTTGGCAACATGAGGTCGATGCTGCTACACTTGCAGCTACAGCTGCGTAGCCGTGCGCTGCTGCGTGGTGGTGCGTCGGGGTTCGGGTGGCGGCCATGGCGAGGTGCACGGCGCGACATGCGGGCGGGTCGCGGTGGCTGCTGCCACTGGAAAAGACGGTAAAGAGTAGAAGAAGAAGAAGCAGCAGAAAATAATGTGTGAGGGGGGAATGGTAAGGGCTGTTGTCGGCTAAAGTATGTGTGTGTGTTTGGATGAGAGTGAAGGAATATGGAGTATCTTTAATGAAGGAGAGAGGGAGTGTTGGGATTAGGGTCGGCTACTGTCACGCCCCAGAACCAGAATACTGGAGAGCGGGGGCAAACATAGCCAGCTACGTATATGAAATGGAATCTATCTCGCTATACGGTCACGGCTGTCTAGATACATGAGGGTTTACTACAAGCCAACAGTCTCCTATGGTCATGAACAAGCCTAGTGTCTCAATCACAACAAGTAGGTAAAAGTCACAAGATGTATGATCATTAAATATACAATAATAAGACATCCCAAATATTACATATTCAGCTGATCATGAAGCTAGTCGTTACAAAATGTTAGGACTAGCAAGAGTTTAGTCATACATGATCAACCCTAGGATCTGTCAATCATGTTACAGCCCGTAGGCAGACAGTAAGTAAATGCAATCGAGCTAAACAGGTGCTCGTCGGCTAAATGCCTCAAAAGAATATTTTTACAATAAAGTGGGAGATCAAAAATAAATCCACTCGTTGCCCTGGTTACGTCTAGTCGCCACCATCGGGCTGAAAAGTCGGTAGATCCTCTGGAGCTGCTCCGAAATCTGGCCATACAAAACTAGCTGGGTCAGACCCCAGAAGAGCAAGTGCCACAAAGGAAGCTTCACTTAGGAACTAAAACCAGCAATTAGCACAGAAGATAATAATATATAGTAAAACTGGAGAAATATAACATCACGAGGATATACGGTAAGATAACCATGGGACCATTCAGATAACCAGGTTACAATCCTTAAACCAAACAAGGACCGGGATTGTAACCCTTCGTCTGAACCGAACTTGGTTTCTCCCATTTATCAGCAAGATAATATAAGAAAATCAGAACATGTAATAATCTACACAGGATCAAGGCAAGACTAGACTGATAATTCCCCATTCAACAATCACGGCCAAGCAATAAGTACGGCTTGATACTTTAACTAACTAGGGTTATCACAGGCCTAGTTACTAGTAAGATGCAGTGAGATTATTCCACAGCCACAAGCCCTGCAGACCATCCAGGTTACCCAGGTCGAAAATTAGGGGTTGAGTTCAGGTGGGTACATCGTCCAGGAAACGTATGTACCCTTAAGTAGCTTGAAGGGTGCAATACATGACAGTGTGCTGGAAATGTGCCCTACTCGACGGCAGGCTACAGATCCCAAGCGCGCCTAGGTAACGGGATTGCTTGTAGCTGGGAGATCTCTTTATGACTAATGTATTAATCTAGTTATTAGCCTTAGTCTATTTCAGTAGGTACTCCTGACCGTGGTACTCAGGAGTCCCATCCTAGTCATGATGCAAGACAGGACTGGATTATTTATACAAGCACAATCGCCCACGGTGTCCAGGTTATTTATACAGGTCATGTCATATCAGGTAGCCGTCGCAACAGCTTATCAAGATATATCATGTCCGGTTATCATGTCAAGTTTACTGGTCAAGAGTGCGCCACGACGGGCCACTATCAGGTCATATCATATTTACTTGTCAGGAGTGCACCCCTATGGGTCACTATCGTGTTCAAGGTACATGTGCAGAGCATCATAGTGCAAGCATTCAATCAGGAGACCCAAGTTATGCTGAGGTTACAAGACATGAGTTAATAATAATAATAATAATAATAATAATAATAATAATAATAATAATAATAATTAAATAGCAGGGCAAGGCACAGGAAGGAACCCAGCAGCTCAGGATCACTAGAACTCATGCGGCCAATAAGGAGAGCACATACAACTTGGTAAGGACGGGGGCATGCGACTAGAAAGGCAAGGGCGCATGCGGCTAGGGAGGCAAGGGCGCATGCGGTCCCAAGAAGTCGGGTCTCATATGGCCAGCGGAAGAGTGGGCCTCATGCGGCAGGAAATGGATGAGCGTATGCGGCAAAAGAGGAGCCTAAGCTCTATGCGGCTGAACTGACCAAGTCCCATACGGCCAGGAAAGGACGGAGGCATATGCGGCTAGGAATGATGGGCGCACATGCGGCTGTCGGGAAGCGAGTTCATGCGGTTAGAAGGGTTCAGCCCTTATGCGGTAGGAAATTCATATTCATGCGGCTAAATATGGCGGGCACATGTGCGGCTGCATAGGCAAGGGGGCGCATGCGGCTAGATGGTTCAGGATCTCATGCGGCTCAATTATGCATGCGGCTGGGAGAATACTTGCCGCATGAAATATTCATGCGGTCAAGTCAAGTACTGTTCTTCTTCTCCAAATTTTTGAGAAGAAGAACTCCATGATCCCATGCTTCCAAACTCCATAAAACCTTCATCCATAGTCCAAATTCGAACTTCCATAGGTCAAAATGGGGTAGAATAAAATTCTCTACAACATGGAACCATCAAAACTGAGAAATAATAAGATTAAGTAGATCAAAATCCAAGAATTCTAAAAATAAAATAAACTTAGATCTACAAGGATCTGGCCATAGAAAGTAAAAATGTCAAGTACTAAAGTATGCTAGAATGTTGTAAATGAGAGAATAGAACAATAAAATTAGAGTTCCTCCATGAAGCAAGTTGTACTTGCCTAGACCCCTCTCTCTCTGGTAGGTGAAGAAGTTATGATGGAGAAGAAGAAGAGTAATGAGGAGAGTGAAAGGAGAATGGGTTAATAAATACTAATGGTGGTGGTAGGTAGGGGTTCACCCTTGGTTCATGATGAACCAAAGCAAAACCAAGCCAAGCCGAACCAACCCAAGAAATAACCAAGCCAAGAAGGAAAGCTAAGCAAGGAATCATGCAATACAAAATAAAATACGTACACGTATTCCAAAAATACGTAATACGAACCACATACATTACAGCTACTCCTAGGAGTGTATTTGGGTTGTCATGAAGAGTTGAGTGGTTGGGAATAAGTAGGAGTGAATGAAAGGCTAGGATTGAGTGTGTGCTAGGTTAGGTCATATTTTAGGAATTGGTCAATGGAGTTGTCCATTGAATATTTTGAGTGGGTACACTAGGTGTTTGGTGTTTGTCATGAGGAAAAATTTGTGTGAGGTATTTGGTGTGTGTTATGAGAGGTCACATGCACTTGGGTTGGGTGGTTTGTGTTAGATTGGGCTAGGTTTGGTCATGACTACAAATTTAGTCATTTATAATTATTGGTGAAATAATAGCATGAGAGAGCTCAATTGAATGGTACGTAAGTGGTATGTGCGTAGTAGGCTCAAAATAGTTCAAAATCATATATTTGGTCGGTTAGATTGGACTGACGTCTATCCCCAAATTTAAATCGGAAGTTAGGTCACATTTTCGGTAGATGATCAAATGACCTAAATTGACCCGAAAGTTGTACGATGCAAAAAGTGTACAAGAGAACAAGTTTGAGTGGGACATCATTATTTGCCATTAAAATCTTTTTATTGTAATTTTAATTACAAACAGAACAGTGTTACAATGTAGGACTTAGATGTAGTCCTAGGAGAACACTTTTGTTTATCTGGGTCCCTGTGTCGATGGAGCGAGTGGTAATGTGTTGACTCCGTTGACGATCTAATGACGGTTTTTGGTTCTCTGAAGGTCTGAGTTGCTCTGGGTGCTGGAGTTTGCAGATGGGAAGAAGATGTTGAGTGTCTCTTCCGATCTCTGGAGTAAACTCTGATGCTTTGGTTGACGCTGCGTCTTGATCTCTGACAGTCTCTCTGTGTGTGTGAGAGGGAATGATCCTTCTATTTATAAGCAGCAGGTTGGCTGCTCATGCGCGCATATGTAGGATACGCCTGTTTGTGGGGATGCCACGTGGTGATTGCTGATTGAGGTGCATGTGATGCGCTCTGATTGAGGAGTTGAACCCTTCCTGCTGTATTTGTGGGCTACGGCAGAGCTGACATGTAGCAGTGGAGAGGATCTTTCAGTTGCTGAGATCTTGGATGATTATCACCCCTTCATCGGCTGAACTGAGTCAAAGGACACGTGGCGCGTATCCGCGGCTCAGAAGATCTCGGATTTGGTGGAGAGTAATCTGACAGGATGCGCCTAGGATTGGGCGCATGAGTTGACTTTGGCTTGTAATCTTTAGGAGTCACGAACCAGTCTGGGCGTACGGCTTTTGAGGCACATGCGGGACTTTAGTAGTGACTTAGCCTATGTCTTTAGGGATCAGAGAAAAGTCTGAGGCGTATGGCTTTTGAAGCGCATACAGCAATTTGGGCACATGGCTGTGGAGGCGCATGTGAAATGGTTGGGCGGCCACGTGGCTTGTAACCGCCGGAGGAAAGTAATGATGATGCTGACGTCAGCGACGCTTCATTTTCTGAAAAAGCTGTCAACTGTTCAGTCCTCGGGGACTGGCTGCTGTCGTGTCAGACTTCAGTATTTAATGTTCTTTGACGGGTGATAGGCTGTTGAGTGGGCACATCGATCTGCATTCCACTAGGCGCATGGGGACGCATGGGACGCATCTTTATAAGGCGCTTGGTGCTGATGGGCGCGTCTGTACGATGCGCGGTGTATGACCGGCGCATCTATTTGCATGACGCGTCTTTATTGGTTCGACTTTTGAGTTCTTCAAGTGCTTTAAATAGCCGTTTTGATTTGGCCGAATTCGAAGCGTCAGGTTCATCACCATAAATGCAGATTTATTGCACGGGATTCGGAGAGCCCGCCACTTGGCGCATGGGTTTGATTTGCCCGACCTATAAATAGTGGCAAGGAGAGAGTTTGCTTCTTGTTCTCTCACGTCCTCCCAAAATAAACTTGTTTGCTCAATCCCGAGGGTGAAGTTGCGACGACTTGTCTTCGTTCATACACTTGAAGGTGACTGTTACATCCAAAAGTCGGAGTCAAGGGCTTCTGAAGTAGGCGAAAGGTGCCTGTTGTATCCAAAGATCGGGATGCTCGAGCCCTGTCTCCGTTATGCTGGAAGAGCTGCGGATCGAAATTGTGGTGCTCCCGGCTTTGGAGGCTCTTTCTTCTGCCAGAGTGGGTGTTGTCCATTCTTGTTGTGTTGAAAGCCTCCTTTAGCCGCGGATCGATTGCGGTGCTCTCCTCTTCCTTGGGCTTTGGAGAGCTCTTCCTCCAGCTAGGGTGGGGTTGATCGCCCACCCTGGTTCTGCTCAATAAATGTTTCATTAGTCGAAGCACTTGATCGGGTCGAAGTGGAGCGCATATGCTGAGACTTTATGATGCACATAACTGAGACTCTGAAGAGATGCGCCTAACTGAGATGCTGAAGAGGTGTGCCTAGCTAAGACGCTGAAGTGATACGCCAGACTGAGACGCTGAAGAGATGCGCCTGACTGAAACGCTGAAGAGATGCGCCCGTCTGAGAGCGCATGGCGGTTGCTGCGCCTAGCTGTAGACTTAGGATCTTTCTTTGTAGAAATTCTTCTTTGTAAAGCCTTTTTTAGACATGTAATAGACTTTTATATGAAAATAAAAATCTTCTTTTGATGTCTATGCTTTTGCTGTTTGCTGTGTCAAGTACTTCATCTGAGCTCCCTAGCACATATAATGTTGGGCGCATAGGATTTCTGGTCCTGAAATTCCATGCTTCTACAATCATATACCAAAATGAAGATAATTTTGTATACTACAAAACTCATAAAGGAAGTTTTGAGAGATTGACATCCCCAACGCTCCAAAAATCAAAGTCACGAAAAAGTATATTAAATGATAAAAAATAATTATAATAAAATATTTATTGAAAATAATTCATTTAAATTTTTTTAAAATAAATCCTGAAATTTAGGGGGCTCACAATTAGCATACATCATCAATTACGAATACCTTTGTTGGTGTCTTATTCCCGTTCAACTAACCAAGTCTCGTACTCTCGCTATGTTGTCAATTACACCAACAATTTATGAGATCAGTTGCACTCATCTTATGAGTTTCACACGGAGCATATTGATGTATCCAATTTAACCGTCCCTCCCAGTTAACATATGAGTTTGAACACATATTTTAAGTGAAATGTTAGGCATTCTTATCTCATCTAAGTTATCACGCGACTATATAAAATTCACTGCCCTTGCCCCATGAAATTTTATCATATTATCATAAATCATATAAAGACAATCTAAGTACGATAAAAATGTCATTAAATAACAATCAAAATGTATGATACATTTGTACAATTGAAACATTTTTCAAATTGACCGCTAAGGTATACAACTATCATAAAGTTCATATATGAGGGATAATAAACATAGAAAGTTTCACAAATTTCATTTTGTTCTACAAAGTTGCTAAAAATGGCATTTGAATCAGTTATGCCATCTACACCCAAGTCCCCGGTCTATCTATTTGAGGAATTTTCATCTCCAACCCATCATCAAATTGAGAAATTTTTTGAGGATGGTGAAAATGGGCCTTCAAATTTGAGGATGGAGTGAGAAAATTCTCAAACTTCAGAATCTACTATTTATATCCATTTTATTATGTATCTTACAATTTATAAATATCATCAATATAATAATTATATTATTAAAAAGAAGTTCATGATGAGATCTTACTATAACGTCCAATATTGAATATATTTGTTATTAGTAATTTTTTTTTCTATGTAGAATATCATAGAATTTTGGAATCGTCCACAAAAATTAATAAAATTTTGTTTCTTTGTAGTTTTTTTAATGTAAAATTATTTATTTGAAGAAATTTTTATGTATAAATAATATATAATATTTTTTATTTTATTTTATTTATTTATTTATTTATTTTTTTAATAATATATAATATATGTTGTATATGATTATATTAAAACTAGTGGTCGGGGCATTTTTATTTTGATAACAAATTTTGTAAATATGCACACATAATGCATGTGCGACACATTTTTTAAATTTTGTTAAAAATGTTGACACATAGATGTTTAATTTGAAATTCAAATCTTGTGGAAAAAAAAATGATTTGCATTTTTTTAGCCAAAAAATGTTGATACATAGATATTTTTTTCAGCCAAAAGCAGTATAATGGCAATATATTGTATGTGTTGTACCCTGAAAAAAAATATGTTCTTTTATAATATTAACAAATTCTAAACAAACCCCATAAGTTTTTTTTTTTTCCAAAAATTAAGACACAAATTTAAACAAGGCAACACATTTGAAGGGTTTGTGATTCCATAAAAAGAAAAAAAAGAACAATACAATGCAGAGAGAATTAACAGATTATATGAATGAAACTCGTATGACCTTTCTAAAAAAATAAGGGTTTTTCTAAGGGTACCACACTTTTTACTTGGGGGCAGCCCAACAATGTTCAAAAAAATTACAAGTTTGCCATCAATTTTTTTACTTGGGGGCAGCCCAAGCCAGCCCTAGGACTGCCAGCAAGTTGGCAGTCCTAACATACGTTAGGACTGCCAGCATGGTGGCAGTCCTCCTCGAAAATGGGAGAAAATTATCCCCAATCCTCACCTGGTAGCTAAGGAACTGAGGAGCCTGCGACTGCTTCCCCTTGACCGCGTCGAGGAGCTCCCGGATGGGGACATGGACCTCGCCGACGTCGCCCAGGGCGCGCTCCGACCGGAGGAGGACGTGGAGCACGAGGCTGCCGGGGTCCTTGTCGGGGATGGTGAACCTGACGATGTGGGCTCACGAGGGGTTCTTTCTGCCGTCCCTGTCGACGGGGGTCCTCTGCGCCCACCTCGGATCGCCGACGATCGACGAAAAGTGGTGGAGGAAAGAGGCGGAGAGTTTTGATAGAAATTTAGGGTTAGTGTCACGCCCCAGAACCAGAATACTGGAGAGCGGGGGCGAACATAGCCAGCTACGTATATTGAAATAGAATACATCTCAACTATACGGTCACGGCTGTCTAGATATGAGGGTTTACTACAAGCCAACAGTCTCTTAAGGTTAAGCCTACTGTCTCAATCTCAAGCAAATAATATAATTACAAGATATTTGACCACCAAATATACAATAAAAGGCGTCCCAAATATTACATATCAGCTGATCATGAAGCTAGTCGTACAAAATGCTAGGACTAGCAAGAGTTAAGTCATACATGATCAACCCTAGGATTTGTTAATCATGTTTACAGCCCGTAGGCAGACAGTAAGTAAAAGTGCATCGAGCTAACAGGTGCTCGTCGGCTAAACGCCTCAAAAGAATAATTTTACAATAGAGTGAGCGAAACAAAATTGAAAACCCACTCGTAGCCTGGGTTCCTTCTAGTCGCCACCATCGGGCTGGAGGTTCGGTAGATCCTCGGGTGCTGCTCCGAAACTGGCCACACAAAACCAGCTGGGTCAAACCCCAGAAAGAGCAAGTGCCACAAGGAAGGCCACGAAATAAGAACAAAAGCCAGCATATCAGAACATAAAAATAAAATAAAAGTACAAGTAATAAAGAGCACGTCAGGACAATAAACGACTAGGGACGTAGAACCATTATGGGAGCCTGGTTACAACCCGTAAACCAAACAAGGACCGGGGTTGTAACCCTTCGCCTGAATACCTCCTTGTCCCTACCCAATTATTGTTAAAGCAAGTAAAACAATCATGTACAAGAGTTCCAGGATACAGGGACTAGACAAGACTTAGACAGGGCTAGACATCATCCATTCACAAGCGGCCAAGCAATTACTACGGCTTACTACTTTAACTAACTAGGGTTGTCACAAGCCTAATTACTAACAAGATGCAAGTGAGAATTTCCCAGTCCCAAGCCCTGCAGACCATCCAGTTATCCTTTTGCGGGTTGAGAGTATGGTTGGGTACATCGCCCCGGAGACGATATACCCTTAGGTGACCTAGAGGGTGCAACACATGACAGTGCGCTGGAAATGTGCTCTACTCGTCGGCAAGCTACAAGTCCAATTAAGAGCGCCCAGATAACGAGATTGCATGTGACTGGAAATTCTCCATGAACTATAGTTTGGTCTAGTCATTAGCCTAATCCATATTCAGTATGAATTCCTGACCGTGGGAACCAGGGAGTCACGTCCTAGACATGATGCAAGACAAGACAAGTGGATTGCACAAGCAAGCAAGCAGGAACACCCACGGTGTCAAGTTGATTATACGAGTCAAGTTAGCTGTCGCAACAACATCAAGTCAAGTCAAGTTACAAGTTACAAGTCAAGTCAAGTCAGGAGTACGCCGCCACGGGCCACTATCAAGTTATCAAGGTAAATCATGTCAGGGTACTTGTCAGGAGTGTGGCACGACGGGCCACTATCATGTCAGGAGTGCACCACTACGGGTCACTGTCGTGTTATGCTAGTTCTTTGTCATACCATGCCATGTACAATAGTCATTCCAAACATGTTAAGTAAAATCAAGTTCATGACAAAAGGCGTAAGGATATAAAATGGGCGTAAAATATCTAATAAAATATTAATATACAGGGCTATAGAAGAGCCAAGCTTAGAGAAATAAAACCAAAACTCCAAGAGCCAATGGATTGCACAAGGGGTCAGGGGGTTGGATTGTGCAGGTGTCAGCTGCGCAGGGTGCCAAGTGCGCAGGGGCACAGGGTGCAGGGGCAGATGGCGCATGGGTCAGATTGCGCATGAACAGACTGCACAGGAGTGAACTGCGCAGGAGTGGATTACGCAGGAATGGTTGGCGCAGGAGTGAACTGCGCAGGAGTGGATTGCGCAGGAATGGTTGGCGCGGGAATGGTTGGCGCAGGAATGGTTGGCGCAGAAGTGAACTGTGCAGGGGTGGATTGCGCAGGAATGGTTGGCGCATGGGGCTGAGCGCAGTTCACCATAGGGCAAGCTGCGCGGTCGGCACTGCGCTAAAGAGCGCAGGCCGAGAGGGGCTGCGCAGTCCAGCACTGCGCTAAAGAGCGCAGGCTGCTGGCTGCTACTCCAGGCCGAGAAGAACACCAAGAACACCAAGAATTCAAATTTTCATATCTTTGTCAAATCAAAGCCAAATCTAGATTTTCAAAGTTCTAACTTGAGTAAAATTGGATTCTCTTCCACATGGAAGCATCAAAACCCACAAAAATCCAACCAAAATAGATCAAAACTATGTAAATCCGAAAATAGTTAAAACCTAGATCTAGAACAATGGAGACTCTAAATCATAAAATGTCAAGTTCTAATGTTGATCACCATGGCCTAATCTAGCTAATGAATAAATAAAATATGGTTCTCATGTGGTGGCAAGGTGCACTTGCCTATGGGTGTTGGTGAGTTGTGTAGAGGAAAGAAGAAGAAGGAGATGGAGAAGTAAATAAAAAATAAAGAGGAGAGAGAAAAGTTAGGTGGGATTTAATGGAGGTGGGTGTGTTGTGTTGAGGGTGGAGCATAGGCTAAGGTGTTCCAATGTATTTTAAACCAAATCAAACTAATTCTCCTCCACAAAATAAAACCTAGTCATGTAAAACCCAATTACGAGAACCAAAATCTGCAAGTCAAGCCAATTACAAGTACATGCCAAAATCCGAGAAAATAAATACAGGTCTGAAATATATGCAAGCTTGACAAAATACGCATTCAGAATATGGGTGTTACAGTTAGGGTTTGTGGAAGAGAAAAAAGTTAGAAGAGAAGAAAAGTGGTGAAGGAAGGAGGCGACAGCGGCGGTGGCGGTGGCTGCTGGTAGTGGTGGTGGCGCCGTCGCTGGAGGAAGGAGGAGGAGGAGGAGGAGGAGGAAGGAGGAGGAAATAGAAGAGGGAAAAAATTAGGGTTTGGGGGGTTGGGCTGCCCCCAAGTAAATTGTGGGTGCCCTTCCCAACAATTTCTCCACCTGCTTGGGCTGCCCCCAAGTAAGGGCTGCCCCCTAGCAAATATGGTGGTGCCCTTAGAAATTACCAAAAATAAGCACAAACTTGAACAAAACCAATTGGAACAAGAGATTTTGAACAATACCCACTTGAATATTTGGTGTTCGATGTAAAGCAAAAAAAGAAATAATAAATGTCGGACTTCGATTGGAGGAGGGAGGAAGTGGTGGGGTCGATGGAGCCTTAGGAGGGGGTGGTGAGAGTAGAGGTGGGATCCATGTGTAAGGAGTGAGAGAGAGAGAGAGAGAGGTTGTAAGAATTTGGTAGTAGATTGTCACTACCACTTTTCTAGCTTGAGGGTATTTTGGTCATTTTCAAAATTTTGGAATTAATTTAAAATTATTATGTATTATTTAGATTATTAGAATTAATATGATTTTTAGTGATTTTTAGTATAATTGATTTTGGTGTTCTAGTGGACTTTGACTTATGTTGACTTTGGAGACTAACCTAGTGGCTAACCTAGGTCATGACTAAGTGATTAGGATATGGAAAACTAGGTTGACTTAAGTTAGTGAGGATTAACTCATTGGAATTAGTTTGGGGAAATTAGGAGCTAGATTGATTAATGAATGGCTTGTGAAATCACAAGTCATTTTATGACTTAAAGGCTTAATGGCCCATAGGCCCACACCCCTTGAACCAAACCCTAACCCTAAAAATCTGGCCGGCCACTATGGTCTTCCCTCCCCTATTTATAGCACCTTGAAATTAGGGCTTGCCTCTTTAGGAATCATTGCCATTTGGAAGAGGTGAGACTCCATCTTTGTAAATTCTTAGAAAATCCATTTTAACTCCAAATTCCTCCAAACCAATTGCAATAGGACCTAATATTAGTCTTTTTGCTGTTGGTGTTGAGTATTTTCAGGAAGGACATAATTTGAGGGAGTTTGGTGGCTTGAGGAACTCTTTCCATTTGAGAATTTTGACCCTTTGTTCATCAATAGGTATAATCCATTCTACTCCATGTAAATTCTGTTAAAATTCATTTCTAGGATGCCCTAACCCTAACCTAACAGTAGGATAGGCTAACCCTAGATTTTGAACCCATTTCGTGTCCGTATCGGACACGTATCAACGTGTATAGGAACGTGTTCGACGAAATGCCTCAAAGGGCATTTCGTTTGATTTTGTGGATTGTGTTTGAATAGAAAAATCGATATTCACCTCGTTTATGCATTTCTGTTGCTCTGAACACGAATTAGTGTCAGGACGAGTCGACACGGAGGCGTGGACACGCGGTCGCGCGTGCGTGCACACTGGCAGGATTTTCCCCTGCTGTTCGTGTGCATTTTCTCAGTGCACACAGCGTATGAGCCCACGAATTTGGACACGCGTGTCGTGTCCGTGACTGACACGGGGTCCCCCAAGTGGTTCGATCCCTCGTGTCGTATCGGACACGCACTTGCCTGTGCACGTGTCGTGCACTGTGTATACCAGTATGCTGAAATTGTATTCTTGTGTTTAATTGGTTTTAAATGCTTTTAAATCATCTTATTAATTATTGTTTATATCCTAATTATGATATTTTAACTATATTAGATTAGTTACATGTTTGGATTGGGTTTAATGTGGGAGTATTGGTTTCAAATGGGCTTCGAATAGCATTTCTGAAACTACTCTGATACTTAGTTCCAGTTTAATTTCAACCCTCTAATTAATCCCTGTTTTAGTAATATTTTTTACTGATTATGATCCCTACATGTTGCATTTCATGCTAGCTAAGTTTTTACATTAAATTATAGGCTTTTGGAATTGGAAATGAGGAATTAGGCAATGGGTTGGTTTCGAAATACAACTGTCAATACTTAAATGTTGAACTGAGTTATTTTTCTCAGTTTTTCCCATTTTTTCCTGAGAATAAGTTTGATGGACTGAATTCCTTCCCATTTCAATTATGTTGGGATATTCTTATTAACTGAATTGGTTCATATGCAAAACCTGAGATCCCCAGATTTTTTCCATTTGATAACTGGTGTTTTAACTGTTGAGAATGGGATTGATAATGTGTGGTTTCAAATATGTGTATACCTGAGTTTTCCTCCTCCAATTTTGAACTGAAATGAATTTCTATACCTGAGTTTTCCTTTATATTTGATTTGCAATGCTGTCCTTCTTTAAAACCTGATATGGGATGTGTTTTAAACTGTGATTTAAGTTCAATATTAATCTGAGATTCACTGTTGAAACCTGGGATGTTGAACTGAGAATTGATTTCCAGTTTTTTTCCCTTAAACTGATGTGATTCACTGTTAATGTATAAACCTGAGATTGGATGGGTTTTAACTGAGTTTGAGACTAGGGATTGTAGTGCATTATCTCACTCACTGTCCCATTCATGCATACACAAATTCAGGATTTGACACTGCACACTGTTTTCAGGTTTTTCCCTTACTCTCAAGTCACACACCCTATCACCCTCTTGCACACAAGTCACACACCACACTGTCCTCTTGACAGTTCACTTTCATCACACACATGTCATAATCTATCACACACATTGTATATCCCTGTGTTCCCCCTCTCTCCTTTCCTATGTATATATAATATATGCATTGTGATATATATAAGTTCCTATATTACATAGTGTTGTACTTATATATATTAGTTATATATATGAATGTGTGTTAGTGTATATATATGATATAGTGTATTATATATTATGATATAGGGTATGGGTGATATTGTATAGTGGCTATAGGTTATGTATTCTAAGTTACATTATAGCCTAGTCAATTTGTGTATTGTTAGATATAGATAATATCTTGTGTGGATATATGTTATAGGCTGGGTTAGGCATGTTATTGCCTAGTAAACCTAGATTAGACTTGTTAGAACCTAGAATGACTTGCTAAACCTAGATTAGACTAGTTTGACTTAGGTTTGACTTGGTTGACCTACTTGACTTCTAGGGTTGACCAGAGTTGACCAAAAGTTGACTTTGGTCCAGATTGACCTAGATTCATGTAGAATGCATTGTAGTGCATTTCATTACTAGTACTGTTCTAAATAGGAGCCAGACACCACTCCTCAGACAGTACTTTCATCTCGGACTTTCAGTTAGCAGGCGAGTACATTCTCTGATCTTTTTATACCTGTCTGGACTATATTCTTGCTCTAGATTACTCTACATGATGCTGACACGTATCTTCACGGATTAGTACTATATGGATCATTTCCTGAGATGTTATCCCTCTACGGGTGCATCGGGTATTTCATGTTCATGTACTTTATCATGTGCATCAGGTACTCCTTGTACTCGTACTAGTTCATGTTTTTACATGTTCTCATGTGCTTTATCACGTGCCTCATGTACTACTCATTACATGAGTTCACGTATCTTAGTTGTATCATGTGCTTATAACGTAACTTGAATGGATCCTTGTGTATTGATTGGGACGGGGTGAGTAGAATTGGTTATGTGATCATTATCCCCAGTAGCTGTATAAATGTGCCTCCTTATTTGTATTCATGTGCCCCTAAGCCGTTTACATAACCATATTGTACTCTAAATCACGTAGCCACTTACAGTCTCTACTATCATGTATTACTTTCAGTTACAAAATATCTCCTGTTTACTCGTACTTCCATTCAGCACTTCCTGTATTTTACTCTATTGCATGATTTATACTTCTAACCTGCTATGAACTGTTTGAGAGATATGTGCTCGTTCCCGTCCTGACTGGACCTGTTGAAAATTTTACAGAGGACGAGGAGGAGGCCTGCTTAGACACTTATTATGGGACAGCCTTAAAGGACACTTGCGATCCAGACTTCCAGTCGGATCCCTTAGCAGTAGAGACAGTTGCTCCATAGTTAGCTTATCTTATTTCATAGTTTTTGGAGCTGAGTTGTATATATATTTGGGATCTGTTTTTATGTCTGGATGTTGTGGAGTTTATTTTAGACACTTAGAATTCTGGATTGTATCTCTGTGATTCTCCTGTTCTGGATATTTTATCTTTCATTATCATTCTGTCTATCTTCCTTTCATGTTCTACCTTAGCTGTGATTGAGTTATATTTCTGTTATGTCACCCCCATTCGGGGAGTATAACTGTTTATTACCTTGAACTGTTAGATGTTGTGACCTAGGACAGCGTTCTACCGCCGACACTGCGGCGTAGGCTGGACGTACCCACGTCTCGTGCCCTTACTCTAGGGTGCGGGTCGTGACATAGATGATAAATTTTTCTAAGAGCATCTCCAACCCTATTGTGAGTTTGAAAAAAATGGTTGACACATAGGAATGACAACCATTTTTTCCAAAAGTACTTCTCCAATGCAAATGTGAAATAAAGTGTGGAGTTGACATGGCAATGACATGGCAAAGACAATGTGAAGTTGGTTGTCTAGATCTAGACAATGCACTTCACAATGTCTTTATGTCCACATCATCATTTGTGAATAAAAATGTTTATAAAAAAAAGTAGAAGAGTAAAAGTTGTGTTGGAAGTTGTAAAAAATTATTTGTATTGTCTTCTCAATACTTTTGCATTGAAGATGACTTTTTAAACTCATTGTCATTTGTGAATATAATCTTGCCACCTATACAAGACATTATCTTGTGTCCCATGCCACCTAAGATTCACAACACAAAATAAGACAATAGGGTTGTAGATGCTCTAAATAAAAAGTCCTAATCATGTCCAGCCCAAATCCTTTATAAAAACCCTACTCCAATTGGCGGGAAACCATCATCTCCTTTCCATCTCCGATCGCAGCCATGAGCGGAGCCACCAACAAGCGGCGGGGGCCGCCTCCGTCCGCCGCCGGAAACCCCTCCAAGAAGTTCCAGCCGACCGCCTCCGCCCCTCCCGCTCCGCCCACCGAGGAGGAAATGATGGACGAGGACGTCTTCCTGGAGGAAACCCTAATCAACTACCAGGAGGACGAGGAAGCCCTGATCCTCCTCCGCGACGAGGCCCTCTCATCCCGCCTCTCCAAGTGGCGCCGCCCCGACCTCCCCCACCCCCTCCTTTCCTCATCCCAAAGCATCGGTAAAAAAAAAGTTCCCCAATTTTTTGTGTGTGATAATTTTCCGATTTTTTTGGATTTTTATCTTGAATTTATTTTCTTCTGTTGGTTCTGTAGTTTTTCAGCAGCTCGAGATCGACTACGTGATTGGCGACAGCCACAGGGAGCTGCTGCCGAACACCTCCGGCCCCGCCGCCATCCTCAGGATCTTCGGCGTCACGAAGGAAGGTTAGGGCTTTCTTTAAGAGAATGTTCGATTTTTGATGGTTAGTGATTTTTGTGGATGTTGGTCTGAGAAATTGGCGGTTTTGGGACCTTTTTTTTGTAGGTCACAGCGTGTGTTGCCTCGTCCACGGATTCGAGCCCTACTTCTATATCAGCTGCCCGGCCGGAATGGGGCCCGACGACGTCTCCAGGTTTCACCAAGCTCTTGAGGTAGTTGTCGTTGCTAATCGCTTGTTCTGATAAAAGTGTCATTGTTAGGGTTTTTCAAATAGCATATGTATCTAGGAAGAGTGGTGTCACGGACTGCCTACACTTCGACACGTGCGGCACACAAACTTCCTACTCGAAGACCCGTGCCAGCCTTCCCCAAACGCTTAGCTAGATCGCTAAGGCGAGAATGAGAACAAAGTGGAGCAAAAGAGAGAGAGATTGGAATATTGAAAACTTCACTATACTAGAGAGAGTTTACAACTTCTTGGGTGGTGAGGAACAAATGAGTCTCTTACTTATTTATACCGCCTCAAAGGGCTTACATGAACCTTCTGGACCCAACATATTCTAAGAATTATTCTACGGAGTATTCTCAGGCCTAGATATTTCCAAGGAACACTCTAGAACATCTAGAAAGCTATGGAGACTTCATGAATCTTCAAGAAGACTCCACCACACTTTACCACATCCTGGAAGCTTCCAGCAGAACCCCGGTTTGTAGAGGGTTATGAAGATCCGTCTCGGTGGGGCGAAAACTCTTGTGCGTGACATTGGGCACACTAAAACTGGTGCCTTCTCCTTATGACATACACCAACACACCACAATACACTAGGACATAACATAATCAATGCCATTGTCCGGTTGTGCCGAGTTCATGTCCTTGTGTTTTAGTTAGTTGAATCATGTTTTTTAATAAATTAATGAGTCTTTCAAAACTAGATATAAAAATTTGATGTGTGGTATTCTGAATAATCTAACGGAGAGTTTCATCATTCAAGAATAATGGATCATTGTAAAGAATTCATTAACTAGCCAAAAAAATTGAAAATTGAAAATTAGCTAAAATCACGAGTAAACCCCGACTGCCAAGTTTCTAACTCTCTTCGATTGTGTATTTGTGATGCTTGTTTTAGGGGAGAATGAAAGAATCGAACAGAAGCAGTAATGTGCCGAAGTTTGTTAGGAGGATCGAGATGGTGCAGAAGAAGAGCATCATGTACTACCAGCAACATCAGTCACAGGCTTTCCTTAAGATTGTTGTGGCGTTGCCTACAATGGTCGCTAGCTGTCGTGGTAAGTAGATGAGAATGGAGCATGCCTTTCCTTTTCTCTGGAAATGCCAGTATTTTGTAAGTGATTACGTAATAAGATATTAGCTGCCCTTTGAAGTTGACTGATAGCAGAAATTTGCATTATATGTATTGTTAAATCTGTTTTCTTTTTGATTTTACACTTGCTTAATAATTGCAATACTTGCAGTGGTTCCAAATTCACATAATAAGCAACCTGCAAGAAAGTAAACTGGCTTTGAGTTGTGCAAATCATTGTTCTCAAATATGCATGCACATCGTACAACAAGGTTGTAATTCAGCCATATATTAAGTTATAAACTCATGGAGCAAAGTGCTTATCCTGTACATCAGCATCTTTAAGAAAAAGTATTGCGTAAATTATTTTACAATAATTGGAAATGGTAGAAGACCAAAATCAAAGTGTCCCAGGTGCGAATTTGATCCTCAAAGCCGTGTCCTTCAGCATCTTGCCTTCATCTGAAGGTTTCCTCTGCTGTCGATTTCATCCCCGGGAGGCGTCCTTCTGTAGTTTAGTATTGTGCCTTCTTGGGAAAGGGAGAGAAATTGGAGCTGGTTAGAATTTGCATGTCTAATTAATGTCATTTCAGTTGATCATCTGAAGAAAAAAAAGGCTGAAAGAGGACATAATCCTATCGACTAGAAATATCTAGAATCCAGCTTGATGATTTTCTGAAATGTAATTCTAGATGCTTCTTTTGGGTATGTCATTCCTTTCCCTGTTTGGCTTGATGTGTCATAGAGACGAATGCAATTCCCTAAGACAAATTGTATCAATCTTACCTCTTTGTCTAGACTCTATAGTTTAGGGAATTCATGGGGCTCCTTGGTAGCATGTGCATGTGCTTAAACCGAATAACCCAAAGTTAGGTTTACCTACCTGCCAACTGGCCTTCTAGGTTTTATGGCATAGCCTCTCATGCATGCATAGGAATTTGGCACCAACATAGGGCATTGACTTCAGGTTGACAACCGGTCATAAAAACTATGTCAATTACTTTATGGAACTTTTTGTGCTCCATAGCGACCCCATTCTGCTTGGAGAAGGGTTGGCTTGGATGCTGATGGATAATTCTAGGTACCTTCTCTTGAATAATAAATATTGGTTTAGTTAATCCAAATCTTCTCATGCCAACAAATGGTGGCACTGATCTGAAAGTGTTTGGAAAAAAAAAAAATTTCTATTTAGGCCCAAGTTAACCTTTTTTCCTCCCTTCTTTTTCTAGATTATGCTTCCTACTGCAAAATTAGAGCAGTCTTTAGTTCCTATCATTATCATCTGCTACCATGTTCATTAGTTTATAAATTATCACCTATCTTTGAAATATTTAACACCCTCACAGGCATCCTGGAAAGGGGTATACAGATTGAAGGCATTGGTACGAAGAGTTTCCTTACATACGAAAGCAACATTCTCTTTGCTCTACGCTTCATGATTGACTGTTACATTGTTGGAGGCAATTGGATTGAAGCTCCTGTTGGGAAGTACAAGAAAACAAACAAGAGCATGTCTTATTGCCAACTCGAGTTGGATTGCTTGTATCCTCTTAAACCGAATAAAGACATCTGCATTGTAAATTCAATCTCATGCTCCAATATGTGTGCAATCTGTTAATGCGTTTCACTCCTTAAATTCATTCTTAGGTATTCTGAATTGATCAGTCATGCTTCAGAAGGGGAGTACTCTAAAATGGCTCCTTTTCGCATATTAAGTTTTGATATTGAGTGTGCTGGTCGTAAAGGACTTTTTCCCGAGCCTATTCATGATCCGGTTATTCAGGTTTTTCTCATTGCTTGAAAGTGAACAGGAAAATTAATTTATCATAAGTTCTTACATATGCTTCCTTAATCTCAAATAATATACTGACCGACTTTACATTGTTTCTCGTACAAACTAGATAGCGAACTTAGTCACACTACAAGGAGATGATCGTCCTTTTGTCCGCAATGTTATGACTCTTAAATCATGCTCTCCAATAGTTGGAGTTGATGTGATGTCATTTGACACAGAGAAAGAAGTTTTACTGGCTTGGAGGGTAAGTTGTCATAATAGCACTTCTTCAGTTTCATTGAATATTTTTGTATCTGTCAGAGGATTGATGGTGGTAATTAACTTTTTTGAGTCAATATCTAATTAATTTTTTTTTTTTTTCAAGAGACTTATAGGTTAATATATACATGTGGACTACTTTACAATTGATAACATTCAAACTTTGTTATATTATTATAAATAAGATAATAGATTGCGGTTCCTTTGATACAAATCCATGGCTGAGTGGGAGTGGGAGCACTGACATATTCATCCTTCCTCATCTGTGGGGCCAAATTGAAACTCGGGTCCAAGGCATGTGCTTATTGAGATGCCTGTTCTCTGAAGCCTGTGCTTCTAATTGAATGTACGTCAGACTGTTGCACCAAAATACTTACTTGCCATGTAGTGAAGAGGGCCCTTTTAAACAGGGTCAGGACAAATCTTTGCCAGGTGGCTTTCATATACTATTGTGAATTAGATGTGTATAAACAATCTGCAAATCTGGTTATACCTGCCAACTTATCAAAAGTTAGTGTTTGCAAAATTTGAGAGGGAGTTGATTGGTTATCGTAGATAGTAAATCCTTCTCATTGGAAAGATACTACCTGGGCGAGGACATTGTTACTGATGTCGAATACTTGTTTTGGTCCTTAAATTGATGAAAGAATAGCTGAATTCATTCGATTGCCATTGATTTTGTCACTGATGTCGAATTCTTGTTTTTGTCCTTGATAACTCTATGGATGAAAGAATAACCGAATTCGTTCCATTGCCATTGTTGATTCAAGAATCATGTGATACCTCATTGTTTATGCTTCATTATGTTAGTTAAACTTTGCTCTCTTGTGCTGTCTTTTTGAATTTTCTGAGTGTTAACAGTGATGCATATCTTTTGGTAATCGATTTATCTTTAAGGATAAATTTCACTGATTGCCATAGTATTATGCAGGATTTCATACGTGAGATTGACCCAGATATTATAATTGGGTACAATATTTGTAAATTTGATCTGCCGTATCTGATCGAGGTGATCTTCTTTGTTTCTATTATTTAAGATTTTTAGTACTGCAAATTGCAATAAGTAACTGAGTTTGCTAAATGGAATGTCTGGTTGTCTTGCAGAGAGCTGAAGCCCTTAAGATTCCAGAGTTCCCCTTACTGGGTCGTGTGAGAAATAGTCGGGTTCGTGTTCGAGATACAACATTCTCCTCAAGGTCATTTTCTGGATTGTGTGATAAGTAGTTGTCATGTTTTATTTTTTTATATGGAAACCATCTCCTTTTTTCTGGCCTACAGCTCATTTTACCTCCATTTAGTCTATTATATGCAGTTCTAAAGCAATAGTAAACCAAAATTACAAATTTTGGCTGTTTGTTTTTTACATGCATGCAGTTCATTGATACCCAAACATTTTGGATGTTATAGCATTGAGGCAGGTTCTAGCTTTAGATTGTTTTAGAGAGAGATGCTGAAAGAGCATTATGATTTGATTATTTGTCTTTTACATGCATGCAGTTCATCAGCATCGAACATCTAGGATGTTATAAACTTTGAGGCTGTTTTAGCTTTAAATTGTTCTAAAACATCCTTTCTGCAAGATTTAAAATAACAATTTAAATAACTACATATCATGTATAATAGACTTGAAATGTTTATCTGATTGTAAACTAGAATTGTTATGTTCACTAGATAGACAACAACAGCAGCCAAGCCTTTGTCCCAATTTTTTGTGGTTGTCTACATGAATCCTGGTCTTCACCTCTGTTAAGGTCCATTTCTCTGTCACTTCAGCAAAAGACATCCTCTTACAGAGCCTCAATCCAAATTCTCTTATGTCTACGAACTACCCCTAGCTTTAGTTGCACCCTAACCAAAAAGTATCACTCCTAATCAGTGCAGCTACTCGTCCTTGTTGCACATGTCCAAACCATCTCAAAACAACTTTATTTTTCACTAACTCTTGTGCTGAAACAACTCTTGAGAGCAACCTAGAAATGCTTAGTCTAGATTCAGAGTTACCTGTCATATTGCTATTGTCATAAAATTAGAATTTTTGAAGTTACGATGCATTAAAGAGCGAAAAAATGGAAAATCAGTAGGATGTGATGATATTCCTATTGAGGTTTGAAAATGTTTCAGAGAATAAGGATTTATTTGGCTTACTGAATTATTCAAGAAAATTCTAAGAACTAAGAAGATGCCGGATGAATGGAGAAGCAATTTATAATACCCATATATAAAAACAAGGGAGATATATAAAATTGTAACAACTATCGAAAAATTAAGCTTATGAGTCGTACAATAAAATTATGTGAAAGAGTTATTGAGCAAATATTAAGAATATATACTAGAACTTCAGAGAATCAGTTTAGTTTTATCCCCGAAAAATCTACTATGAAAGCCATTTACTTAGCAGACTACTGAAAATATTTAGAGAGAAAAGAGAGATTTACATATGTTTTCTTATTGGCTCAGAGAAAGCTTATGATCGAGTTCCCATGGAGATAATGTGGTAGACTTCCAAGAAGAAGTACGTTGGTAGTAGTTATATTGGGATTATTAAGGATATGTATGATAGAGTTACAACAATCGTACAGACTATTGGAGGAGATAGTAATCCGTTCTGTATTACCATTGGTCTACATCAAATATCAACTTTCAGTGACTTATGTTTTTGCAATAGTTATGGATGTAATTAGTAGGCATATTTAGGAGGAGGTACCATGATGTATGATGTTTGTTGATTATATTGTGTTGGTCGATGAGAGTAGAGAAATGTTAGACACTAAAATAAAAGTGTAGAGAGAGAGACTTTGGAATCTAAGAAATTTATGATTGGTAGAACAAAAAACGGAGTATATGAAATGTAATTTCAACTTGAAGTCGAAGAGAAGGAGGGAGAGTTCATATAGATGGACAAGAGATACCTAAGAGTGATATCTTTTGGTATTTAGAATGAATCATTCATCATAATGGAGAGATTGAGAAGGATGTCATGCATAGAATTAAAAATATGATTGGTTGAAATGGATGAGTGTTTTTGGAGTATTTTGTGATCATAATGTACCTATGAAGTTTGAAAGAAAAATTCTACAAGACGACGGTTAGACCAACCATGTTTTATGGATCAAAGTATTGAGCAATTAAGAAACAACATGTCCAAAAAGTTACTATAGCTGAAATGAGAATGCTAAGATGGATGAGTGACAATACACTAAATAATAGGATAAGAAAGAAGTATATTCGTGAGAAGTTAGAGGTGGTGCCAATTGAAAACAAAATAAGAAAAATCGACTTACGTGGTTTGGACATGTGTAATGGAGACCAATAGATGCTCCCATAACGAGGAGCGATAATATATTAGTTATCACGGTTTGAAGTCTTAAAGAAGCATATGTACCTTGTTAGCGTTACATAGGACATGACCCTTAGCTGAGCCGAATGGAAGAAGAGGATTCAAACATATGACTCTAGAAAATTGGGATAAAGGCTTTGTTGTTGTTGTTTTCTGTTAAAATTCTTATCTGATGCTCCTTGCAGACAATATGGAGTGAGAGAAAGCAAAGAAGTGACTCTTGAGGGAAGAGTACAGTTTGACTTGCTTCAGGTCCTGATTAATTTGTTTTCCTTCATTATGTTGATCTCAATAAATGTTGAACCAATTTGTTTATTTTTGTTTCCGTTAAAATATCTTCGCATAGATATCCCTTCTGATGTACATCATTTCTGCACAGGCTATGCAAAGGGATTATAAGCTCAGTTCATATTCTTTGAATTCGGTTTCTGCACACTTTCTTTCAGAGCAAGTAAGTTTCATCTTTTCCCTCGACTATGTCAGTATCTATGGATATAATTTGAACTAATTGTCTTAATTCTTTCATTACCCTTGATGGCATAGAGCAAGTAAGTTGCATCTTTTCCTTAAACTATCTATCAATTATAGTATGTAATCTGTTAAACTAATTCAACAATCGCTATCATGTCCTATGGTCAAATCTATATGTTGGTGCTGTTTATGCATGGTTACTGATTACTAGTTTCATGACTTGAGTTGGTGGAAATTGTTCTGTTTGCAGTCTTGGTCACAAGTAGAGCTTTTTCTAACATGATTTGAGATGTTGTTCATTCTTGATGTCAATAATTCAATAATTCTGCCCAGGTATCTTGATAGGTAGATATCTAGCATTTTTGACCCTGAAGTATCATGGTTTAACTTACAAACTTCTAATTCAGTTGGTTCGCTCGTGCTTGTGAGCATTTTGGAGATGTTAGCTGATATTATGTTTGTAGATGAATGCACGTATATAGATTTCCTTTTGTACGTTAGATATGGACATACAAGTTTTGTTATCTTCCTAATTGATTTCTTATTGCTAATTATTTGAAATTTTATTTAGTTTCATATACTATTGACGGCCCTGTGCTTTATGTTTTTTGTGCATGTGCTTAAGAGAACCATATATTCCTTTTCCTTGTTTAAAAATATTCCTATTTATTCTTTAACGGCTCTGAATATTCTCAATGACAATGGTTTGCTGGAGAACAGAAAGAAGATGTTCACCATTCAATAATATCCGATCTTCAAAATGGGACTTCAGAGACAAGAAGGCGGCTTGCTGTCTACTGCTTGAAGGTGCATTTATGATTTCAGCTCACTTATGCCAATGCTATCTTTGACCCTGAAATTCTAATGTACATGTTATTTGCTGCAAATTTGGTTGGTCTTGTTTGCTTCCCATATTGATTATTTTACCATTTACTTTATTGAGAAAAAAAGGTGCAGGCAAAATGCAAATGTTGATGTTGTTGAACGCAGATATAAAATATTGTAGTGCTATTCCTGAAAGTTATATCTGTTGATAATAAAAGTACATGGCCAGCTAATTATGGAACCTTTTCGTGACATTAATAGCAAAGTAAATGACTGTGCCACTGAACAAAAGAAATTCAAAAGGATCAAAGGTTTTACACTGTGTTGATATAAGGGTAGACATTTGAGCAAGGTTCGAAGTATTGGTGTCGGAATCGGTATCGGACAATTCCTATGAGTATCGGGATCGGCGGTATCGGCAGTATCGAAGGTTTCGGATTTTTTCGTATCAGAAAGCAAATAATTATTAAAAATTTAGATAATATATTTTATACATTTAGGCATAATTTAAATATTTTCAGTGTTGTTTCTTAGTAGTTTTGAAATTGAATGAAATAGTAGTCACCCTTACCGATTGATGAACATACGATAAATAAGTTTTCTTCTTTTGCATGCTTTTATAACCTTTCTATGCTTGTACACCCTTGCTGATTGGTCTTTTTAGTTTAATTTTCTTTGTCGAATTGACCGGAAAAGAGACCCCCAATGTTGGTATTGGTCGGTATCGAGTATCAGCAGTGGCGAATCCAGGATCAATTCTACTGGGGACACAATCATAAGGGGGTTCGAAGACATCGCCCCCGAAAACTGAACACATAGACAACACCGATACACCAAAGAGTAGAAAAGTTATTTCTTTGTTTGCACTAGCAAAATAGATAGATCACACCAAGTCCCTTCAATTGACTAAATCTGTCATTTGTTTGCACATTCATAAATTTAATTATGAAATAGAAATTTGGTTTTGATTTTGATCTAAATGATTTTGACCTAACTTGATTTTGACATAATTTAATTTTGAAAGTGACCTTTGCTGTTCTGACGCTAACATTTTTTTTCCGCAGCAGTTTCGTAACCTCCGTCTCTCACTCCTACGATAGCTCCGACAACGAAAGTTTTTTTTCTTAATTTTATTTTTGGGAGGGGGGAAGGAGGGATCGGCCGATGACCAAAAAAAAAGCACTATCATAGGTTTTGGTTTTTTTGATAGAACCAGAAGTGTAAAGGGAGGAAGAGGAGCCCACCGCCTGGTTTACAAGAGCAGCAGCAGAGGTAAGTCAGCCTAGATATGACAAAAGAAAAAAAATTGATTGAGCCACCCATACTCCATAGGCAAGTCAGCCAAGATATTGACTGAGCCACCCATCTGACACAAGAAAAAATGTTTTTTTTTTCACTGGGGGCCTGGGCCCCAGTGCACTGGACGTGCATCCGCCCCTGGGTATCAGTCGGTATCGGATCGGGACATGCCAAACGTATCGGTCTCGGCCGTTCTGGATCGGTATCGACCGATACTGCAAACTATGCATTTGAGATTAATCTTTACATCTGAGATGAACATCAAGTTGCAGAAAGAGAACAGCTAGTAATAAACTGCAGATAGTTATATACATCATGACTTGAGATATCACATCTTTTGGGTTTAGCATTGAATTCTGTAAGAGAGTATATGTACATCCTTTTTTTTATATCTTTAGAGCGTATTCTCTTTTAGTCCAACATCATTTAATTTTATTTGGGGATCTCAATCCTCATCATATAAATAGGGGTCCATGTTTCCTCCATAAAGCATCCTATTATTCTCTCTCCATTCTACTATATAGTATGAAAACACAATTTTCTAAATCCTAACTCTCTTACCTTACACCAAAAGTATTCTCCCATCTCTCAAACCCGAACCCTCTGCCCCTCCCATTCTCGACCCCCTCCCATCCTCCCGACCCCCTTCTCCCCCTATGGCCCCTCCCTCAAATCGTGCCGTCACGAAACCTCTTGCTCATACACACCCCAATTAGATGGTGTTCCCTAATGCAAAAAGAGACGCTTATCAAAAGTAACTAGCTCTCTTATACAAATTTATGTTCCTAAGACTTTTTGGAACTTTAATATGCTTACTGCTTGCTATCTCTTCAATTGCATGCCTTCCTATGTCCTAAATAACCAATCTTCATTCTCTAATCTTTTGCCACCTATTTTCTTATTTCTTGAAGTGTTTGGTTGTACTTGCTATCATCACTCTCATGGACCTGGACGTTATAAGCTTACTCCTCGGCCCATAAATGTACCTTTGTTGGTTATTCTCATACCCAAGAGGACATTGTTTGCTTCTTTTGAATGAAGAATAACTTATCACTTTGGATGATATTACTTTTATCAAGCAACAATTGTAGTGTTCTTCACATGTATGGCTTCTCCTGAACTATGTTGTATTGGGCGCTAGGCGAGGCGAGGCGAGACCATGCCCGCCTCGCCTAGGCGCGCCTAGGCGCCCGCCCAGATTTCTGGGTCTTTAAACCTGTGTAAACATTGTAGGCAGCAGCAGTAGCAAAAGTCAGCAGCAACAGTAGCATAAGGCCGCAACAGTAGTAGCAGAAGGCTGCAACAGCAGTAGCAGATTGCAATAAGAGGGAGAAGACAACAGTAGCAGTAGCAAAAGGCAACAATAGCAGTAGCAGAAGGCAACAAACAGCAGCAATTTTTACTATAGTACATGTTTTAGCAACAATAATAATCCTAAAGCCCAAAAAAAAATATTAGTAAAAAGTCCATAGTCCATCCTGTGATCCACCGCCTATGCGCCCGCAGTTGTCTCCCCTGGGCGAACCTGGGCGCCCGCCTAGGCACGCCTAGGCGGCCCTCGCCTTACACTGCAATAAAATATGCAGGTCGAGGCGACCTGTTCAAATCGGACGTGCCTAGGCCGCCTAGGCGTCGCCCGTAACAACATAGCTCCTGAACCACCTCGTCTTGGTCATATATCCTGTCGGTGATCTATCTTTGTTCCTGATAACCGAACACCTATGGAATTGTAGATCTAAACACAAAAGAATAAGAGGTCATGTCAACAGGATTTCCTATGGTACCTCCATTTTAGCAACTCTCGTTGATGCTTTGCCTGTCCTTTTTTTTCTATGGTCACTCTATTTTGTTGAATGAGAGACCATGTTCATGTAATATGGCATCCTATTGTTAACTTTATTTCTTACTATTTTTCTCACTCCATTTGTGTTTTGTTTCTATTATGTTCTGACACATCTTCAACATTCTCCTTGGCATACCACTATAAATGAGGAAATGAAGACTCTTCAGTCTAATTGTTGTTGTACATTTCTCTGCTGAAGTGGCGTATCATGCCATAGCTCATGCCGTCTTTGAGCTAACTTGGCTCAAAATCCTTTTGTTTGATCTTGGTGTTTTCTTCATCTCGGCTACTTGACACTGCACAGCATAGCTGTTATTACATTGCTGATAATCTAATTACCATGAATGCTTCAAACATATTGAAGTTGATTGTTATTTCATCTGGGGTAAAGTCAAGCTTGTCTTCATCATCTTCCGTTGCTACATAACTTGATTGATATCCTCACCAAAACTCTTCCTCAACCTTTCTTCGTACAATTTCTCCTAGCTGGGCTTGTTTGTCATCTACATCGCAACTTGCAGGGAAGTGTAAGAGAGTATTATCTCTCTTTTTATTTCTTTATTAGGCAGTCCCACATCGGTTAATGTAAATGGGGACCTCAATCATCATCATATAAATAGGGGACTGTACCCCCCCTCAAAAAAGCATCCTCTCTCTCTCTCTCTCTCACTCTCTCCCCCCTACAGGTTGCAAGCCGTATCTTATAAATTTACTAAACCTAAAGTTGTACAGTTACAAGTTACTCATTGCTATCAGTGGGATGGAACTGGGGGCTGTTCTAACTTCTAAGTGGGATGGAGAATTATGCATATTTCTGCATGACAGACAAATGCATATATAACAGGCATTAATGTAAAAGTATAAAGGTGCACCATGCTAATTTGAGTTTCCCCTACTGTTGTATATGTGCCACTAATCAATGTCAAAATTTGAAAATGCTTCTGCATCTAGCGAGTCACTCATCCAAATGTGTACATTACAATTATTCATCACGATGTGTGGGACAGAACATTGGGAATTGACTTTAGGTAATGCCTAACTAGATACTATATGCACAAAACATGAAAAATGGAAGTACAAAGGTCATTAATATAGTTTACTGCTGCCAGTTACTATTCTACTGCTAACAACTTTCTTATGTCCTGTGTTCCTTTTCTGTTTCAAATTTCAGGATGCTTATCTTCCCCAAAGGCTTTTGGATAAGTTAATGTACATTTATAATTACGTAGAGATGGCACGAGTCACTGGCGTCCCCATCTCGTTCCTGCTTTCAAGAGGGCAGAGCATTAAGGTTCTAGTCATGATATTCATTGTAAATGAATTTTTTACAATATTATAACTTACTAAATTCTAATAGGATGTGTAATTGTTGTTTCAGGTCCTTTCTCAACTACTTAGGAAGGCAAGACAGAAGAACCTTGTTATTCCAAATATCAAAGGGCAAGGATCTGGGCAAGACACATTCGAGGGAGCAACTGTAAGTGCATACAATTCTGGTGTTACCTTTCCAATTTTTGTCTCAAGTATTTTCAACGGTTTCTATCTTGGCACTTTCACCACTGCCAATTTATGGAGAAAAGCAGAATGAAAATCTTATTATGTTAGCTTTTAGGTAAATGTGAATGATAATGTTCAGCGAAGGGGTTGCGTGAATAAAGTATTTACTAAAATGTTATAATCAGTTATTAGGTAAGGACAGTTAAGAACGACCTTCAAGTATGATTGATTAAATTGAGGGTTTAACTTGCTTCTCATTTCTAGTTTGAGAGTCTCTCTTCATTGATCAGCCAAAGCCACTAGAAACATATGTAGGCTATGCCTAGAGGTTTAAGTGCCAGGGTTAAGTTTTATTTTTGTAACTTGTAGCACATGGAGGGGAATGCTGGTTTTCTTAAATTTCTTGCTCTTGCTGAATGATTCAGGTAATTTCTTGCAAGAATACCTTGGTATTAGTTCTGATCAATGCATATAGTTGACTGATGCTCTGATGTTAGATTTGGTGAAGCATGTATTCTATTGAGTGATTTTGGTTTCTTCTATTCTGTTAACTTGTGAGTGCTGAGAGTCGAATTTTCCATTTGATATTAGTCCTTGCAAACTAATAGTGCTTTTTAATATTCAAGAAATGTCTATATGTTATCGAACAGTTAGATTGTGATTGTTTAGAGCTGTATACTCTCTCCTGCTTCCTGTTTCCTGGTTTTAAATTTCTTTCTGGGGTTCGGAAAACTTGCCTGGCTGAATTATTTCCAACCTTTAATTTTGGTCACAATGAATGGAAGAGTCTGTTTTAGGCACTTTTCCTTGTGTTAGAGTGCATTCATAGCCTTTGGAATCAGAACAAAAGATGCTGATGTGCTTCATGTACTTGCCTTTCAACTTTGTAGGTGTTGGAGGCAAAGGCAGGATTTTATGAAAAGCCTATTGCAACTTTGGACTTTGCTTCTTTATATCCGTCGATCATGATGGCATATAATCTGTGCTACTGCACTTTGGTAAGAGTTTTACCAGCTGATGACGAGTGGCTAAAATACTCAAAGTCATACATATTAACACAAAAATATCTGGATAAATTCATTAAACATGACAGTCGGTTTTTGGGATGAGGATACCTAATTATTGAGTTGCTTCTGCTGGTCCATCTGAAGGTGACACCAGAAGATGCTCGCAAATTCAACTTGCCAGCTGAAAGTGTCAACAAAACTCCATCTGGAGAAATGTTTGTAAAATCAGATTTACAAAAGGTATACTATTTTCACTGGGATGTCATCTGAAGTGCCACCATCAGGATTTAGACTTTTTTCTTTCTGTACTACAGCCATGATATCTGATGGATACATTCTCTTAACTCTGTTCAGGGCATACTTCCGGAAATTCTTGAAGAACTGTTGGCTGCTCGTAAAAGGGCAAAAGCAGATCTAAAGGTGATATCTGAGGCATTACTTGAAGAGTCCCAGCATAATTCTATATATTCTTATTCTGTCATTCGTAAATGACTGGATTTTTCATGCCTTAATTCTCAAATATCCAACTATTAGCATTTATTCAAATGTTTCAGGAAGCCAGAGATCCACTTGAGAAGGCTGTTCTGGATGGTCGCCAGCTGGCTTTGAAGGTTAACTCTTTAATTATTAGGTCCTTGGTACTTGTGTAGCTTCTAGAATATTTTATGGACTTCTTAAGAGTGTTTTCTTTACAGATAAGTGCGAATTCTGTTTATGGGTTCACCGGAGCTACGGTTGGCCAGTTACCTTGTTTAGAGATATCTTCTAGTGTGACGAGCTACGGTAAACATTCTTCTCAAGATGTTATATCCATGTTTGGCTCTAAGGATAATTTCAGACCTCAAGAATCTAAAAATTTATAGCTACCAATTGAGAAGCTTTTATTGCTTTCTGTTTTGTCAAGGTCGTCAGATGATTGAACACACAAAGAAACTTGTGGAAGAGAAGTTTACAACACTGGGTGGCTATGATCATAACGCAGAGGTACATATTTTCATTCTTGTTATCCTACACGGAGTTGAAGATTATAGTTTTTTTATAATTAGAAAACTCTCATCAATAGTACATTTCTTATAATAAAGTAAAAAAAATATAAGCAATATTATGCTTCTTCTCTTCGCCATGGAACGTGGTTTGAAACTGTCAGGTGAATAATCTCTGTTTGGGTGCTGGTACCTGTTTCAGGTCATATTCTTCTTTTGCTTGTAATCATACTCAACAACCATGATTGTCTGTTGGTCTGAAGTTTTACGTTCATGGTTGTGATTTGACTTTCTGGGAATGTCATTCCTTAACCACCCTTTGGCTTAGTGTGCCTTACAGATGAATGCAATTACCTATACCAAGTTGTATCACTTAATGTGTCATAGAGATGAATGCAGTTCCTATAAGAAGTTGATCTTACCACTTTGTCTAGACTCTTTATAGTCTGGGGAAACTTGGAGGGTGTTCCTTGGTCGCTTGAGAGCTTAAAGTTCGTAGCTAAGGTGGGTCTTACACCTGCCAACTGGCTGTCTAGGACTCTAGATCATATGCCATGGCTCTCTCATGCTCACAATTATCTTGTATAAGAAAGTATGAAGTTGACACCAAATGACGTCAGGTCAATACATGGTCATAATAACTCAATTCTTTCATGGAGCCTTTATATGCTCTATACCCGATCCCACTTGAGGAGAGAAGGCTTGTATGATTATGAATGTGAGCAAGACAAGTTTAATGGTGGAAATAACACAATAATTTACTTCGAAGCATTAGTTCAATTGAAAAGAAAGAAAATAATCTCTGTTTTTTTGAGCTCAGTAATATATTTTACTACCTTGTAGGCTTTAGCTTAAATGGACAAGGGATGCGACTGAAAAAATGCATGTGATATCATTAGAAGAGCTTGGGACAGAACATAACTCTCAATTCATTTGCTTCAAAATTATACAGACCCGCTCTTAGTAACAATTGTTGCCAATTTATTCCAGGAACTGTAAGAGAATTGTATCTTGCTTTTGCATAGGTGTTATTGTTATTGTAAGTATATAACATGTCAGAAGTACCCAAGCTAATTTTTTTATAATCATGTTTGATCTCTCTCTCTCTCTCTCTCTCTTCCTCCCACGTGTGGGTGCGCAGACATACACACTCATTGAAAACTCTCTCATCCGTCACTGTTGACTTCAGCATAAGTACCTCACCAGTTTCAGAAGACGCATACTTATTACTTAGGGATGTATTCATTATTTTGGATTCTTTGCTGCATGTAGAAGATGAGCTAAGAGACATCGAAGATCTTATATTCTTCCAACCAAAAGCGTTCTTTTTCTGTTTCTTAATTATCGATGTACTTATGAGAATTGACCCTTACACATGATTCTGGTCATTGCTTGGTAAAAAGTGGGTTCAAATTCAACAACTTGTATAGCTTGAATTTGGGTTTGATAATTGCCTCATAGAATCATTCAATTGTACCACCATACAGTAATAATACATTCCAGACAGGCACAGGCTAGATCTTATGTAGGCAAACATAGAATTTTAAGATCAACTAGTATTTTTTTTTCTAAAAAAGAAGAAGAAATCAACTAGTATGCAGCCCTGTTTCGCATGCAGAGGCACCAAATTTACTAACGCGTGGCATATGTGTGCATCCACAATTACATTATAACAGATATTCAAAAACACACGTCATACACAGCAATGATGCATGTATATAAGTTCTTTGGTATTGGTCCTTCAATATTAACTATATAACAGATCACCTACAATGTCATATGTTCATTCCTAGATGGTTATTAATATTTAATAGTTCATGTTCTGCCCTAGATTGTTTACGGAGACACTGACTCTGTCATGGTACAATTTGGTGTGCCAACTGTCGAAGCTGCTATGAAATTAGGGAGAGAGGCAGCAGATTTTATCAGTGGAACTTTCACGAAGGTATCTTTTTGCTCCTTCACATATTCACATCCTGTTATTTGATGATATTGCCATATTAGGCTTAAAGGTTGTAAAATTGAGCTTTACATATCAGACGATATTGGTTGATTATATCTTAACTAGTCACATTCACGTGCGTTGCACGTACAAAAATATATATAATATTGTTGAAAAATTAGATAAGAATTTAAATTATATTAAATTATTTTAAATATGATTTGAATATATTTTAATTAGGATTTATTATAGATATGCTTTTTGAATCTTGGATATGTATTTAGTTAGATAATACCATGTAGTTAGTTTAAATATAATTTGAATATTGAATATATTTTAGGATTTGTTGTATGTTCAGGAAGTTAGAAGTATTTTAGATTTTTTTTTTCTTAACTACGTCAGGAGATACATACGTGTTAAGAATTTTTTTGATTTTTTTTATTAATTAGTGGAGCATATACATACGGCTTATTTTTGAGCCGTTTCCAAGCCGCATTATAATAGTAGAGATGAAGTCTTGACATTTCTTTCAGTAACTTTGTACGAGTTTTGTTCAGGGCTGAAGATCAACTGCGATAAAAGTAGGGTGATTGATCTGGGTGGTAATGTACATTTATCCATAGTAGCACTCTCCATTTTTAATTGCAAAAGACAAGGTTATCCTTTCACTTACTTAGGTCTTCCTTTGAGAACTGGGCCACCTAGACGAGTAGATTGGTCGGCAGTGATGAAAACAACTGACAAAAGGCTGCAAGGTTGGAATTGAATACTTCTAACCTTGGGTGGTAGACTTACTCTTATCAACTCGGTTATCTCCATGGTACTGTCCTACTAAGCGTATTATGAGATTCAACCCTGAGTTATAAACAAGATCGATAGGATTAGGAAAATATTTCTATGAAGTGGAATGTTGACCAGGGTAGGGGCCAAGGGCGGAACCAGAAATCTGAGCTGGGGTGGGCTGGAGTAGATTAGGGCGGGCTAGGTATAAAGTGACTCACAAAAGAATAGCAAAAACAAATTATACATGAAAAAAAACCATTTTTTTTTTTGGGGTGGGCTCAGCCCTTGCCTTAGGTTTGCCATTGGGCTATCATCTCGTTAAATGGATAGTTGCAAAATAACCTAAAGGACATGAATCAAACTTTAGAAGCCAAATGGTGGTGGAAGATTTGGTCGAGAAAATATAATTTGTTAAGACTACTCAGTCCAGCTATGGAGGTAAGGAGTTTGGAGAAATGTTGAACGAAACAAAGAGAGTAAATCAGGGGTTTGGATTGGGGTTTCTAAGGTCAAAGATATATTTTTAACGGGGGCAACTTTTATCTTGGGCACAGGAGCTAGAATTTGCTTTGGGAGGAACCATAGTGGGTGGGGCTGGGGGGGGGGGAGTCCTCTCAAAGTTCATTTTCCATCTCTATCAAGAAGCTTGGAACAAATGGGACCCAATCTCTCTTCAATTGAGAGGGGGACAATGGAAATCCAGTTCAGACGATACCTTAGCGTTTATCAACAGGAGAGTGGGCGACTATTGAATCTGCCATAAGAACAAAATGGCGAAATGCTATGTACTTGATGAGAGTAGTGGTAAATTCTCCGTCAAATCATTATATTGGAATCTCAACTTTGGTGGACAACTTGCTGAATATGCCAAGTACATCTGGTCAAGCAAAGCTCCTATGAAAGACACTGTTTTTCTATGGTTCACATGTAAAAATGCTATCATTACTAGAGACAACCTTGCAAAGAGGAAGTGGACTGGCCGAGATACTTGTGGACTTTGTAACTGTCATAAGGAGTCGGTGACAAAACTGTTGAATTCCAAGGTGATTTGTCCAATTCGGGAAGTATGTAAGGAGCAGTTTCACATTATTGGTCATCGAGATTCAATCAACTTTCTCTCGGGTACTTGTAGGGATCATAGAGTTAAAAGAAGGGATTGGTGGTTCTGGGATACTGTATTTGTCCCCGTATGCTCGGGGTTGGGGGGTTGGGTGTGGTTGGAAGAAATGTGCTTAGGAATAATAAAAAAACACCCAACAAATTGCTTCATCTATTTTGTCAAATATTCAATAGAAGGGGGCACTGGGGAGGGGCAAAAAGAGACTAAATTTCCTAGGACTTCAAGAGTAGCCCAAGGAAGGGAGGTCATCCAGGTGGAGATGGAGCTTTAAACATCTTCTTTTGAATTGTTTGTGTTGTAGTTACTTTCGGAACATCCTAAATATGTTTTTGTTATAGGAAATTGAAAGTGAAGTTGCCATTAATAGGCAATGAGATGTTTTATTAAATTTAAACATGCCGGGGTGGGGGGGTTCCGAGAATCTCAAAAAAACTCAGTAACTATGTTTGATACACACCTATATATTGGTATTGCAACTTTCATTATATTATCATCTTTTTATTTATCTGCTTAACTTCATTACCTATCACTAATGGTGGAAAAACTTTTGTCTCTGTGTTTGAAGCCCATCAAATTGGAATTTGAGAAGGTCTATTTTCCATACCTACTAATTAGCAAGAAAAGATATGCTGGATTGTACTGGACAAATCCAGATAAATTTGACAAAATGGATACCAAAGGTAATTGATACTTATAACCGTTGCAAAGCATCATGTGGTCAAACTGTCTAATTTTATCTTTTGATGTGCAGGCATTGAAACAGTCAGAAGAGACAACTGTTTACTAGTAAAAAATCTGGTTACTGAATGCCTTCACAAGATACTAATTGACAGAGATGTTCCTGCTGCAGTTCAGTATGTTAAAAATACCATTTCTGATCTTCTGATGAACCGGATGGACTTGTCTCTTTTGGTTATAACAAAGGTGTGAAAAGTATATAGTTAGGCAACTGTTGTTCAGAGAAAGAAGTCTGATGACACCTCTAAAAAGATTAAAAAGTGTTAGAGATGAAATATTTCAACTTGATTTACTGGATTCTCCCACTTGACAGGGGTTGACAAAAACAGGAGATGATTATGCTGTGAAGGCTGCACATGTTGAACTCGCTGAACGAATGCGAAAAGTACGGATTTCTTCTCCTTTTCAGATTTTATGTTCCCTTTTGTGCTATCTGATTGCTGCAAAAACATGTATTTGGTTTTGTTGGACAGCGGGATGCTGCTACTGCTCCCAATGTTGGAGATCGTGTTCCATATGTCATAATTAAAGCTGCGAAAGGTGCCAAGGTAATTCAATGTTTAGCTAGTGCATGAAAGTGCAGAATTTGTGTTTAGTAATACATTTTATTTCTTGAAACAGGCATATGAGAAGTCAGAGGATCCAATATACGTGCTAGAGAACAACATTCCAATCGACCCACAATACTATCTTGAGAATCAAATCAGCAAGGTCAGATAACTATGCATTATAGGGCTTGTAGTAAAGCCACTACCTTGAATTAACTTTTGAATGCTTTCACTTTGCAGCCACTTCTTAGAATATTTGAACCTATTTTGAAGAATGCAAGTAGAGAGCTTCTTCATGGAAGTCATACCAGATCAGTATCTATTTCTACTCCTTCAAATAGTGGGATAATGAAATTTGCTAAGAAACAACTTAGCTGCCTTGGATGCAAAGCGGTAATTAGGTAAGATTGTTTATTGAGAAGCTGCCTTGGATGCAAAGCATGTGTGGTTAGGGATTTTACCTAGAAATTTCACAAATCTTCAGTGAAGATTTAACTTCCAACTCAACTAAATATATTTACATGTCTCATTGCATCACTATTAAATACTTGCTATAAGTCGACTCAGCACATCCTTGTTACTCTTGTTTCTGGTGACAGTAATGCAGATCAAACCCTCTGTTCACATTGCAAAGGAAGGGAAGCCGAGTTATATTGCAAATCAGTGTCAAATGGTATGGTCTTGTTGTTCTACCTTGCATATTTATGTTATCACATAGAACTTCTATTAGTAATATGTGAGGATGTTTGGGACCTTGCAATGGTGGTTCAATGAATATTCATGTTGTCTGCTTCTCAATAGCAAGGCTTGCTTATATTTTAAAAAAAAAGCTTCTCCAGTTCTTTAATGCATGGTTATGCACTTTCAGTTCGTGAGTTAGAGACACTTTTTGGGAGATTGTGGACTCAATGCCAAGAGTGTCAAGGCTCACTCCACCAAGATGTGCTGTGCACGAGGTTATCCCCTAAATTCCTGCCATTTCTGCCTATTTGTTTTCTCATGTGAGTTCAGCATAAGATATATCCCTGATTGATGCTTATTTTCATTGCAGTCGAGATTGCCCCATTTTTTATCGTCGAAAGAAAGCACAAAAGGATATGGCTGAAGCAAAGTTGCAGCTTGATCGATGGAGCTTTTGACCTCCCTCCAAATGTGCAATATTGCATGTCTAGTCGACATCTCATTTTTTTTACTAGATCTATTTGTGTTGTCAGAATTTAGGGTGTCAGCTAGGGGACCGGCAGATTATATGACCAAGAAGCTCTAGTTGCCAGTTTTTCCCTTTCCCAGGTCAGAGCAAGCATCAATTTAAGACCTTGTTGGCGATTGCACCTACCCATCATGGTGGTTAGCCTTGGTAGTTCAAGACCCACGAGCTTGCAGTGGAAAAACTTCCACTTTTGAAAGCTCAATCAGAAGAGTCAAACTTGAGGCTAGCATCTAACCTGTTTGCAAGAGATTCATGTCAGGTCGCATCGACTTATTTATCAGCCATTCTATATCTAGTGAGCCACCAAGAGGATGCTGTACATGAAAGCAACTGGTCAATGCTAATAATAGTAGCGTTATTTTTGTAGTCCTGTATCATTAGAGCAATACCTCTATTATGTAACTGCAGAACATTTGACATAGAGATTAATCTGAGGTTAATGTATGCAATGAACATTTCACAGCTACCTTCTTTTACTTGTTCATCTCTTTCAGCTTGTACAGCTAAAATTTAGTGTTTTTAATATTAGCAATTAACATATAGCCAAAACTGCATTTTTTAATTTCTCTGAATACATGCACAGGAGGTACGCAAATGCTGAGACATATTTTAGTTCTTTTTACGATCTTTGTGAATACAAGTGAGATATTAGTATTTTTGATATTTTTTTTACATTCCTCGTGAATACATTAGTGAAAGGAGGGTACAGAGGATATACATTAAAGACTGAATGTACATCGCAAATGGTTTTTTTACATCTCGGTAACCAAATTACCATTGTGATAACCTGCTAGGCCTCACAATTTTTGGTCTGGTTGCAGGAACGTATTCCTTCAGAAGCTACCACAACAGAGTTGCTCCAACAGTTTTCTATGTTCGTTTTACAAATCAGACGGGGCCAGACTCCTGAAGCATTGGTTGATCCACTTCTCCAGAGGGCAAGATGCAGGATTGCGCGACCCTTGCTGATTGTAACAACCAAAGTTGTCTGGACACGCCACCAGCAACAGCAGAATACCAGCTACGTACCAGCAGAGGATGGAGTCGGCTTGACTAGGTGAATAATCTCACACGTGTAGTTATGGGTGTCCGACACAAGGTGCATACTGACAATGTTGCACCATACTCTTTGCAGGTCTTCACAAGAGAAGGAAAAAAAACAAAGAATCTGATAGACATTATTGTCAACGCGAGAAATTGTTGCTTCAAGGAAGAGTTAGAATTTCTCCTCGAGGATGATGCAGAAATGAAAGAAATGGTGATCGTTTATCAATTGTTTTTCTTGTTCTTGAGAGTATGGAAGAACTTACCAGTTACCAATCATTCTTTACTAATGGGGTAACATATCATAGGGCCTGTTAGGATCAATAAAAGTAGGAGAGAGTGTGAAATGTTGGATATAGTTCTTTGCATATGCACCCCAAACTGAGTTACCAAAAGTGTTTGGTTGACACTACTATGTCCCCCCAAAATGTCTAAGTTCATAGTTTGCTTGTTTGGATAAATAGATAGAAGTGATATTTGTGCATCGGAAAAGAAGAAGAAGAAGAAGAAGAAGTGATATTTGTAAGTTCATTTCCATAGTTTTATTTTCTTGGCAAACAAAGGCAATATTACTTTCCAAGTGATATGATCACCATTACTTGTCATGGTATGGTGTTACCACCATGAGATGTGGACAACTGTTTGCTATCCATTTTGTGATGACAATGCCACAAAGTCAACACGTACTAAATAGGGACAAGGAGAAAAGGGCATAAAGAATTTATTTTTATCATGACTCTTATTCATTGTCATAACTCTCTTATTAGAACGAGGTCGGCTATACATCATAAGAAAGCTCCATAAAACTCCGTCCAACACCATTGACGTCCACATGAACAAAGCGAATGTATCCGAAAGAGAAGGGCTTCCGCTTCGTGAACGCTAGACTAGAAAATACCATTGGCGTCAACACGAACAAAACTAATGTATCCAAAAGAGAAGGAACAATCTTCCTTATGCTCCGTGCACGCTAGACAAGATGAACCGAGAGTTTGCTTTGATATCATGCTCAAAGACCATGTCACTAGACCAAACCTAAGAGTTAGGACTAGGGCAAACTAGACCAAAACCTAAGAGTTAGGACTAGGGCAAGTCTACCGTCTTAAGAATAGCTACTTCAATGAAAGACTCGATTGATTATCACCAACCTTGAACATTCATAGCTGATGGGAAGTACATATACAATGCTATTAAGCCAGAGAGAGAGAGAGAGAGAGAGAGAGAGAGATCGATCCAATGTCCCACATAGTGGGCTGGGCTACTTGCACTAACAACTACCAAGTGTGGTATTATTGATTTACTTATAAAGAATGACTACCAAGTGGTATTATTATTATTATTATTATTATTATTATTATTATTATTTGTTCTTTTTTTCTTTTTTTTCGTGTAGACTCAGATTTATGTCACGTTCATCAGGTCTCTGATGTTGTGGGATCGTGGGTGGGGCGGCCGCACGTCCTTACGACATTTCGTCATTGTCATTGCACCTCTGTCAACACTGGCACCCTCTCAATCGTGCACGAGAAAAGGGACGTCCACGGGCTGGTAGACCCGCTCAATCGCACGCACAAGACAAGGTAACTTCTCTGATCCCGTGTCCGAGTTGAGACACGTTTACGGACCGGTCGCATTTACATGAACGTTCGTTCGAGGCGAGGTAACGTACACGAGTCCAGTGGATGAGTTGCCATGTATGAACCACTGCATCCACTTCAAGAGCCTTTGTAGGCTTCCTGCTTAGCTTCAGTATCTCCAGCCCATAACCAACACAAAATGCTGACTGACTAGAGATCCTTACAGGACAACAATGGATTCTTGGAACAATTCAATTCTAGGTTTCTCTTAATTTGTTTTCCTCCCAAACGACACCAACCAAGCAATCTTCGGATTCAACTGTGTAATAGGAACAAAGAAAATGACACTATCTGAGCTTGGTGTGTAAGCAAAATACACATAATAATAAAATGGCTATGTTCATATTGTTGGTAGTTTAACCTTCCAAATGGCAAAATGAGCCATCTAAGCTAGTTGAAGCATTAATATACAGAGAGAGCACTCTCATGCCGATGTGACAAACATGGAATAAATTTAGAACTAAATTTGTTTGGAATGGGAACAAAAATTAATTTGCATGACCTGTTTAATTGTTTTCTTGCAGATTTCAACTTGTTTTCGTGTCATTTTCTTTTGCGGACGGCAGCGCAAGTGATCTTTCGTTATTTCTCTTCAATCATCAGATGTTGTTTTACTAAAATAAGAACATAAATATATATATAAAAAAAAGAAAAAAAAAAAGAGAGTCATTTGTAGCCTACTCTTCACTGTAGAGAGTTTGAGTTTGTCGAATTGTAATAAAATAGAAGACCTCTTAGATCCTCGTCCAGTTCCCGGCCATGCATTGACAATTGGCAAGAATGTAGCTTCTGCACTCTCTTCCTTGTCCTCGTTCTCTACGGATTCAACTAGCTATTGGCTGCTTCGACGGTCATATACAAATATTTAAAAACCAGTCGGATGGTTTTATATTATGGAACCAACCTATGTTACAATCGGTATATTTAGATTGATTGGTTACATAATATAAAACCACCCATATATGTATATATATAGGCCATTGCATGTTTCAAATGCTCAAGTATTTGGTCCGGAAAGAAGGAGAGGTAAGAGTACTCTTCTCCTTGGGGTTCCTGAAATTGAGGCGAGGATGTATTCAAGACACGAGCACGAAGCCGCCAAGACGAAGGAGGAGCACCATGTCGAGGTTAGCGAGGGAAGGGACGGGGATCAAGAACAAGATGATATCGTCAAAGAAAACGACTACGAGCTTCCTCCCGGAACTCCGGAGGTTAAAAAGAGAGCGAGGGTTGCCGCGCTAGATGCCTTCAGAGGACTCACTATAGTGGTGAACTCCTCTCTTCACTATATATATAGAGCAGTAGTGCTACGTTGTCAGCGGGTTTGGATCGAAGGCCGACGGTCACGTTTGCGGTCACAAACTGAATGTAGCTTACAATTTTGCGGTGGCATGCGTACACCGCGAGATCCAATGTGACCTAAGATTATGCTAATAATAGTAGGAAGTTGATTTTGTCAGGTGATGATATTGGTTGACGATGGTGGGAGCTCCTACGAACGCATGGACCATTCTCCGTGGGACGGCTGCACGCTGGCAGATTTTGTCATGCCCTTCTTCCTCTTCATTGTTGGTGTCGCTGTCGCTCTTGCACTCAAGGTGCATATTGAACACAATTTTTGATTTGTAACCTACATTTATTATCGACTTAAATATGGGTATGGGTAAAGTGCAAAAATAAATCTAGTAATATTCATACTTTTTTTTTTTTCTAGTAATATTTCTATAATTTTTAATTTGGTACAGTTTGTATCCTAATTAAATGACGACGTCAACGGATCGCCGATTTACTGTCAACAAGACTTATTTGAATTAATTATACAAAATAAACTAACAATATACAAATATGAAACCGTGTGGAAAACAAAATGAAACATGGAAAAGAACGAGAAAAATATGAGATATTTTAAACCTATATACCGAAGGTACATGGTAAGATCGTTGCGATCTTTAATGGTCACATGTACGAGTATTTTTTATATTTTGATTATTTTTTCAGTCAAAATTTAACTTCAACGTTCAACCTGTAAGGACTAGTGGACGGAGCCACGGAGGGAATGATTTGATGAAAGTATCTAAAATGTGACGGGGTTTAATTGATCGGAAAAAAGAGAGTATATAGTCTTCTTCTTTTTTTTGTTTCCTAAAAGTGTGAATGTTGCATGGAGTTTTTTGCACTTTATCTGTTCTGTTTAAGGAAAATGCTAAACAGTCTGTGGTTTGTACCCGCCGGCTGTGACTACGAATTGCCTTGGCGCAACCCAATTTGCCCCATTCCTATTCGCGTGGATTACATCCGTCGGTGTCCTGCCAATTAAAGACCGCCACGTGAACCGCATGTCAAAACTGTGGGCCAAAACGCCAGGAGCGGATCCAAGAGGGGTTTGGGGTGGGCTGGAGCCCACCCAAAAAAAAAAATTTACATTTTTTTTTCATATAAATTTTTTTTTGATTTCCTTTATATGGATTTATCTACTTCCAGCCCACCCAAAATTTTGGTAGCCCACCCCAGCTATAGCTTCTCGATCCGCCCCTGCAAAACGCACTGTCCACGTAGTCTTTTTAAACATCGGACAATTTTTTTTTTTTTTTTTTTTTTTTGTTGGTACTCAGAAAATTCCGAAGCTTTCTGTTGCGCTTGGAAGGATCATCATCAGAACTATTAAGCTGTTGTTTTGGGGAGTTCTACTACAAGGTCAGTCAGCATAATTTTCTTTTCAGCCCCCTCATATTTTATTTATTTTTGTTCAAGTACACCTCACTGGCACATTTCACTCGAATGTCCCTGAAGGCGGTTACTCGCACGCTCCTGATGTCCTATCTTACGGTGTCGACATGAAGAAAATAAGATGGTGTGGAATTCTGCAGGTTGCAATTTCTAATTCCATTTCGCGAATAACTTTATTCCTATTTTCATTTTACTAATTTTTTTTCTCTTTTTTTTTTCTCTCTCAATATGCTTAATTATTGAGTAGAGAATAGCATTGGTTTACTTGGTAGTGGCTACCATAGAGGCTGTCACAATCAAGGTTCGGCCTACTGTTTTAGCCAAAGGCCGGTTCAAGATTTTCGACGCATATTGTTGGCAATGGTAAGAGTTTTTTTTTTCCCTCCTCTCCAAATAATGATTTGATCTATTGGTAGAGCAAAACTATTTTTTTTTTCCTTCCAAAAATCCTAGAGGAACTCATGAGTTCCTAATTTTTGAAACTCGCCCACGAAGAGGCGGAAGAGCCATTGGATTACATGCATCTCATCTCTTAATTTTTTCTTCAGAGGCCTAAACATAAAAAAGTAGGTTGGCCCTGGCCCAAAAGAAATCAGTAGGTTGGCCCTGGCCCAGGACAGTCAGGACGACCGCCCAGCCCCCATGGATCCTGATGGCCCAAAAGAAATCAGTTTAAACATAAATATATTAATATTTTTTTTAATCTAAAATAGACCTAGTATGTTTCATGAGTCCTACTTAATACAAAACAATTGTAGTGTAATAATTATTATGTTAGGCTTGCATATATGAGGTCCTTAGTTCAATTCTTGGTAATGACAGTTTTTTTTAATTTACTTTTTTTTTTATTATGTATGGGGGCCTATTTTGAAAGTTCGTCTCAGACCACAATGTGACTGGCCCTGATAAAAAGTCAAGGACCTAAATAAAAAAAATCCGAAGTTTCTATTTGAGTTTCTGTATTCGATCTCTCTTATTTTTTTTTTCTCGGTAAGACTATAATACTACTAATAATGAATGTGTAATTAGAGTTCAAATACTGTCATTGGAAAAATATATAGTGAAAAAAAAAATTTCTGTTTCTTTTCATGATATAAGGCTCTGGAACCATAGTAATTTATAATCATGGCTATCATGCCAAATGGTTTGATTTTTAGTTTAAAAACATTTCAACGTGATTGATAGTGTATATGTCAAGTTGTAGTTCGAAACATGCCCCCTTCATTTTCTTTAAACAAAAAAGTCATAACTTGCTTGGTAGATTCCAAAGCCGTTTCTAACATTTTAAGGACCATGTACAAATACTACATAATTGTCTTTTCTTAACTACTCTAAAATATAGTCTTTTTTTACATTCTAAGGACCATATTAGTGCAGTTTAAAAAAAAATAGGAATACCTAAATATAAAATTAAAGATTTTACACTAATAATATAGACGGAGGTAAAAACTTTTGGGTCTTCGAATTATTGGGGCTTTGTGCGATCGCTCGACTTGCACATGCTTAAAAACGGTCCTGGTAGATTCTACCGTTAGCTAGCACTTTTAGAATTACTCTTTACAAGGAAATATGCTCATCTATATATCCAAACCTTCCATGATTGCCTGTTCTAGACCTACCAAGTTAATGTTCATTTACCTGAATTTACTTTGCAGGCTTGGAGGTTTTGCTGCATTCACCATATACATGATAACGACCTTTTCGTTATATGTTCCAGATTGGAGCTTTGTTTACTCCAACCAGGGTGATCCGAAAGATGGAAAGACCTTTACAGTATGTTAATGAGATGACAATATGAAGTAGATTTGATTCTTAGGCCACGTTTGGTCCGCAGAATCAGGACCTTGGGAAAGAAAAGTCATCCATTTTCCGTGTTTGGCCAAAGGAAACGAGCATAAAGGAAAATAGTTCGGAAAAAAAAAATTTGGGAGGAAAATGGTTCCCCCACCCCAAGGATTCACTTTTCCTCCGAAATTTCTGCATTTACTAAAAAATCAAAGATGCATTCTGCCCATATTCCTGGCTTTTTTTCAAACACCGGAAAGGAAAATTGATAGGAATTATAATTTTCCCATGCACATAAAAAGAGCAAAGAATTGATTTCCTTTCCTTTCCGCGAACCAAACGAGGCCTTACCTGTCAAACTAATTTGTTAGAGATCTATCATCAGGTAACATGCGGCGAAAGAGGGAACCTAGGTCAAGCTTGCAATGCAGTTGGTTACATCGATAGGGAAGTTTGGGGCATAAGTCATATCTATGCACATCCAGTTTGGGTAAGATCAGAGGTGAGCTTGCAAAAATCTTTACTCTCACTTACTCGAGTTAGTAAAAAATGTAGTACCTAGCTCATGTTGCAGAAATTGTCAGGAGTGTACATATAGTTCACCACTAACGGGACCTCTTCGTGAGGATGCACCTGCTTGGTGCCTCGGTCCATTTGAACCAGAAGGCTTGTTGAGGTTTTTCCAAGTTCACATTGGTTATGAAGCATTCTAATTAGTCTAATTGATCTTTCCTTTTACGTAACTTGCATAAATATGTAACTGTGGATTTATTTTTGCTTTTAGCACCATATCAGCAATCCTGTCTGGGACTATCGGAGTCCACTATGGGCATGTACTCATCCACTTCAAGGTGAACTTTTCACATAATATATTCTGACAAAAATGTTTCTGATTCAATTGTATTATCCATTGTCAGTAACTGAAATTAAAGGGTAAAATTCCATTTTCTAGAAAGTTTTAGAATATTGGAACCCCAATTTCGACCTAATCTATAATTTTCTACACATTTAACCTCCCTTGACTATTTGAATAAGATTATTTATTATTTCAAGGGACATTTGCTAAAAAATTTAGTAGTAGAAAGTAAGACTTAATTAAAACATTGTTTGTGTCTATGTATACTTCTTTTGTGATTTTATGTCATAATGCTAAACATACTTGAGTTACCATACATGTATGGCACAGGATCACAAGAAGAGACTTCAACACTGGATGCTAATGGGGGTTGGTTTGCTTATTCTTGGCATCATCCTCCATTTCACAAGTGGTAATACTTCTTCTATCCCAATATTTGTTATCATCATCTTATTGACTTTTCTCTTTCCTCTATATCATTTGAATTTCCTCTGTAGCAATTCCTATCAACAAGCAACTCTATAGCATCAGCTATGTCTTTTTTACTGCTGGGGCAGCAGGCATTGTTTTCTCAGCCTTCTATGTACTGGTAAGTTTTTGGACTTCATCTCGTGTTCTATTATTATGAAGTTGGGATTCTCGATATGTAAATATCGTATACTAGATGCATTAAGCGATTGCATTTGGTTAGGTTTGCAGTATCGGCCGATACCAATATGATACGGCCGATGTCGATACGGTTTGGTATGTTCCGGTTCGATACAGACCACCATCGATATTGACTGACACCGATGCTTGGGATCTCTTTCCGGTAAATTCGGTAGAAAAAATTGAACGAAAATGATCAATCAACAAGGGTGTAAAAGTATAATAATGTTGTAAAAGTATTAAATAAATAAAACTTAATTATCGCAGGTTAACCAATCATCAAGGATAAGTATTATTTCATTCAATTTCAAAGCTACTAAGAAACAACATAGCAAATACATAATATTATGCCTAAATATACAAATATTTTTTTTTCTCTAATTTATTAATAATTATTTGCTTTCTAATACCAAAAAATTCGATACTCCGATCAAACGGCCGATATTGCCGATACCGTCTATTCCGATACTCATAGGAAAATGATCCAATACTAATACAAAGAAGCTTGGCATTTGGTTGCGAAAAATCTATCCGTATGAGGATCTTGATATTTTGCACTTGAATTCAGCGATTATAACAAGCTTACAATCAGTGGCGATCTACATGGGAGGCACTGGGGGGGCGGGGACCCCAGTGAATTTTAAATTTTTTTTATTATACTTAAAGAAAAAAATTAAGACGTTGTATCCGAACTCCTTATAATTGTGCCCCCAGTGAATTATAATCTTGGATCCGTTAGTGCTTATAATAACTAGAATCCGGATTAATTTCCATCACTTCTTATGTTTTGCAGATTGATGTGTGGAATATAAGACTGCCATTTTTGTTCTTCGAGTGGATCGGCATGAATGCCATGCTTGTGTTTGTATTGGCAGCACAAGGCATCCTTGCTGCTTTTGTGAATGGGTGGTACTATGAGAAACCAGAGAACTCTCTTGTAAGTAGCTTTTTTGACTGTATATATCATGTGTACATAGGTACAAACAACCTACACATGTTAGTTTCTGAACATGTGCAAGCTGTACGACCGCACAAACACCAAAAACTGGAAGCCCCCAAAATTTGTAACGTTCGTATATAATATTAATGTGAATTCTCCATTTTCAGATTTAGACCTTATTTTTGTAGAAACTCCCAGAACATAAACATGTATTCATATATAATATTAATGTTTATTTATTGTTATTAACTGTCATCTTATTATTATTCTTTTCAATGTGCAGGTCCACTGGATTCATAAACATGTATTTGTTAATGTCTGGAACTCGGAGAGGGTAGGAACTCTTTTGTATGTAATATTTGCTGAAATTTTCTTCTGGGGGGTTGTATCTGGTATCTTACACAAATTGGGTATCTATTGGAAACTATGAAACTTGTAAACCTCAAATGTATGAGCTTCTGTTTCACAGAATGCCTAAATATTTGTTTTGCTTATAAAGATATTGCATTAGAAATGCCGTGAGGACGTGCGGCCGCTCCACCCACGATCCCACAACATCAGACACCTGATGAACGTGACATAATCCGAGTCTGCACGAGGGATAAAAAAAAGAAAAAAAAAATATATATATTGTATCAGAAATATATTTTTGAGATAAAGCATGAGATGATGGAGATCCCAACTAAATTTCATTCTTGGCAATTTAGTATATTCAGTAATAACAAGCAAGGAACATACAACAAAAGACGCAATAAATCAAAGTTGAATAAATAGGCAATTTGAGCAACATTAGAAGCATAATTGACATATTTTCCTCCATAGTCTCGGTTCACTGCAACATTTTGAGATTTCCGAATATGTCCAGCTTCTGCCCACAACAATCGAATCTTATCGAAGGATATTATAAAAGAATATTTCGACTTTAGTAACAAAGGTCCAATAAAAGTTGGTTGGCCAATCAATAGAATATTGATTAATACATAATTGGTCGAATAATACTTTTTTTTTTGAAGGAAAATTCACTGCAGTTATCATTGAGAAACAGAGTTCATGTCATGAAGGACATGGGGAATAATACAAGATGGGATATCTTCAAACGAAGATAGCAAAATGGAAGTGTTGGTTAATAATGCATAAGAAGCAAGATGGTGAGCACTCTGGTTAGCACTCCTGTGGACGAAGGAGAATCTCAGATTCAGATTAGACATCAAAGCCTTCCTTGCATCTTCTATGGTATGACGAGCTCTCCAGAGAGGGATTGTGTCAGTAAAATTGATCGCTTCAATCAAAGGCTTGCAATCTCCTTCAATTGTGACATCTCTCAGGAATTCGTTGTTGCAGATGTCAAGTGCGAGACAAATTCCCATAGCCTCTGCTTCTAAAGGTGTTCCTCCAAGTTTAGTCTTTGAAAGAGCTAGCTTGAACTGTCCATGAAGTCACGCAGAAGAGCTCCTGCAGACATTTTTCCATCCAGGTAGGCGCCGTCGTAGTTGATCTTCCAGTTATTGGGAAGAGGAGGTATCCAATTGGTAGCATGCTTGTTCATGATTGGAGCAATTTCCGTAGCAGGAAGGCTATTGTTGCAGTTGTCAAACTTCTTCTTCAAGCACATTGCATCTTCAAAGATACGTCTTCCATTGATTAGATGATGATCAAATAAAAATTTGTTCTTGGCTTTCCATATGCTCCAAATATGATAGAAAAAAGATGAAATTTTATCTCGATCTCCTTCCTTCAGCAGGGTATTGATAATTGATGAAATAATGGAGTCGTCATGTATGAGAGATAATATCTCTGAATTGTATTGCCATGAGGTACCTGTTAAGGGGTAATGCAGAAGAAGATGATTAGTGGTTTCAAGAGTGTACCTTGCATATAGGGCATGTTGCATCAATATGGTTAAGTCGACGATGAATATTGGCATTCGTAGGAAGAGAATTAGTAATGGCTCGCCAACCAAACATCACCACTCTAGGGCTTATATGAGTAAGAGACCAAAGCTTTCTCCAATCATGAAATTCGGCCACCTCAGTATTGTTCATATCAGGAAATAGCTTATCATGAATTGCTCGATAAGCTGATTTAGTAGTTAACACCCCATCAGCAGTATGGATCCACATAAGTTTATCAGTTTGACAGTTGGTCGACAGAGGTATTTTCAAAATAGCAGTTGCTTCAGTAGGAGAGAATAGGATATGAATAAGATTTGCTTTCCATGAAAGGGAATCTCTGTTAATAAGATCACAGACTCTTTGGACCCACTGATTACTGAAGGTGTATCCTTGCAGTTTGTAATTAGGAAGACTTGGGACCCAAGGATCATTTCATATGTCAATACAAGATCCATCCCCCACAGACCAGATTACATTGCCCATAAGATAATCTCTACTGCTCAATATACTGGACCATATACATGAAGAATTATTGGGAGGCACTGCTGTCCAGAATGAGTTCGACTGGAGATATTTGTTGCAGAGTAAGGTATCCCATAATGACTCTGGTTGAGAGATGAATCTCCATGTAAGCTTGAGAAGGAGACTAAGATTTGTGATATAAGGATCTCTAATACCAAGGCCCCCTTGATATTTTGGTTTAGTAAAACAGCTCCATGCAGTGTAATGGATTTTCTTCTTATCTAAAGAATCCCACCAGAAATTACACTGATCCTTAGCAAGAATATTTGTCACTTTTTTGGGAATGAGATAGGCTGACAGGTAGTATGTAGGCAGTGATGCAAGGGTAGATTTAATGAGAGTGGTTCGACCAGAATGAGATAGGCATTTACGTTGCCAGCCTTGAAGCCGGGAGGAACTGGCATTCAGTAGAGCAGTGAATGTACTGACTCTATTTTTGGACTGTAGAAGAAGATGATCCAGGTATTTATCCTTAGAATTCATCATTTGAACCCCTAATAGATGGATGTATAGTTCTCTCATGACAAGATCAATTTTCTTTGAAAAGAAAATAGAAGATTTATCATAGTTTATACGTTGGCCAGACCAAATTTCAAAGGTATTAAGGATAATTTTTACCTGTTGAATATTGTGGAGAGATGATTTACCAAAGATGAAAAGGTCATCTGCAAATGCAAGATGAGAGTAAGTATATGGTGAGTATCGAATGGTGACACTGTCATACAAGGAATTCCTGACCATGATATTGATCAAAGTGGATAAAATTTCCATGCACAATATAAACAAGTAAGGAGAAAGAGGACATCCTTGTCCAATTCCCCTGCCAGGAGTGAAGGAATTTGAGGGTTCTCCATTGATGAGGATTACAAAAGAAGGAGTAGTAACACATTGCATAATGAGTTCATTCGATTTTCCAACAATACCCAGACCAGTCAGAGCTTGACCAATTATACCCCAACCTAATCTGTCATAAGCCTTAGACATATCAACTTTGAGAGCAAGGGCACTGTTTTGAGGGAATTTTTTTAAAATGGAATGAAGGAGCTCCTATGCAATGACCACATTGTCACCTATGTATCTATTTGGCACAAATGCATTCTGGTAGGGACCAATAAGCTTGTGTAAGAGTGGATGAAGCCTATTAGCAAGTAACTTAGAGATGACTTTGTATAGAACATTACAAAGGGCAATAGGTATATAATCTATTGGTTTAGTAGGGGTTTTCACTTTAGGGATTAAAGCAATGTGAGTATGATTCAGACGAGTTGGCATAATACCCGAAATGAAGAAAATTTGAACAAGTGCTGATACCTCTGAGCCTACTAGATCCCAGTGTTTTTGGTAGAAGAGAGCTGGATATCTATCCGGTCCAGGAGACTTGTATGGGCCCATACCCTTGATAATTGATCTGATTTCTTCTTCTTGAGGAATTGAGTGTAGAGACTCATTTTCAGAAACTGAGATGCATGGAAGATCTGCCAGTATCTGTTCAGGAACAAGGGTAGTATCAACTTCTTGGAAAATAGAGCTAAAATGATTAATAAATGTATCAAAAATGTCATTCAGGCCTGAAACTTGGACACCATCATCTTTAGTAATACTGTGGATCACTTTTCTTTGCCTTCTTGTGGTAGCTGCTAAATGGAAAAATCAGGTATTTTTATCTCCTTCTTTTAGCCAGGAAATGTTAGAACGTTGCTTCCAGTAAACCTCCTTTTGGAAATGTAGTTTGTTGAGTAGAATCTGAGTTTTCCTTTCTTTAGTGAATATTTCCTCAGTTGGAATTTGTGACTGTATATGCAACAATCTAGCCTCTTGACACTTAATGTCACAGTTCAAATTGCCAATTCTAGAGTTCTCCCAACGGTGTAGGCGAGGTAACAACAACTTAAGTTTTGATTGTAAGTCAGAGGATTTGAATTTATTGCATTCATCAGTAATTACCTGATGGAAATCTTCCTCAAGAGTCCAAGCAGCCTAAATCGACACACTGTTCTTTTTTTCCTGAAGGTAATGTTAGGAAGTAGGAGAATGGGACAATGATCACTGTTGATACATGGAAGATGGAGAAGCCCAGCCTTAGGATGAATAGAACGCCACTGGATATCGACAATAGCTCTATCTAATCTTTCTGCAATGTGATGTAGAGGTCGCCTACGATTATTCCAAGTATAAGCTGGACCATGATATCCAACATCCATAGCAGTTACTCTGTTAAACCAGTTGATGAAGTGTTTGTGATGAGTATAGTTGAATCCATTTCCTCCCTGTTTTTTCTCTGCAGACAGTATGCCATTGCAGTCCCCAATACAGATCCAAGGCTCAGATATTGAAGCTACAGTAACCTCAAGTTGTTGTCAGAAAAAACTTCTATCATGAACAGCAGGTGGACCATATAGACAAAGTAGGTGCCATGGTTGAGAGTATCCTGAATAAAGTAGAGATGTATGAATGCAATTTGCAGATGAAGAAATGATTGTTAAAGCAATATTAGCATCCCAGCAAAGAAGCAAACCCCCTGAGCAACCATTCAATGGAATAGAGATATTATTAACATACCCCAAACTTAAAGCTATTGAAGCAGCAGCCATTGACGAACATCTAGTTTCAGAAAGAAATAAAATCTTGGGACTAGATGCACGGAGGAATGATTTGATTGTACGGATTGTAGGGTCATTCCTTAAACCCCTACAATTCTATGATAAAATTATTGCTTTGGAGGCTGTTGAAGGCCAGTCGCGCCTGTATTATCATCATTTGAGCAGAGGATACATTTATATGGTCTGTCGTGATCAACTTCGGTATCATTCTCAGAGTTTGGTAATCTGGGTCTTTTGAGAACTGTGGTAGTGTTAATCAATGAAGGTTGGGGAGGAGCAGATGTAGATGTAAAAGGTTTTGTTACAGAAGTGGGTTGTAGAGGAGTAAGGGAATGTAGCAATGATATGAAAGTGGATGCAACTGAGCTGGGTGTATGAAGTACACCATTTGAAGATGGCAAACTGTTTCAATTGCAATTGATTTGGGAGAATGGATAGGGTCATGTGGGAATATATTTGTGTTTAAAGGGGATGATGATTTGGCAGGTGAGACAAGAAGAATTGGTTTGGATGTAGTAGAGGTGGAACAAATATGAAGAGTTGAATTTGACTCATTAGCCAAACCAGATGAATGGATCTTTTTTGGGTTTGACATTATATGGATCAGATCCTGGGAATCCAGTTTGGATTTGGTGGGTTCAGTAATGAATATGGATTCATCAGGAAGGCATGTATCCGATGGTAAGGAGGTTGAAATATTCGATATTGAAGGTGGGTTATTATCCAGAATGAGTGAGGGCAATGGGATGACCGATATTGGTGGACGAGTGGTAACTGTATCCGAGAATGTGGGGATAATGGAAGATAATTGATTTGAGCATCTCTCAGAGGTACCCATCACCGTAACTGTAACAGTTACCGGACATGCGCCGGAGTTACTGCATTCAGTAGCAGAAGGAAGGTCGCTGGTTTCAATGGGGGGAGGATCAAGGGACATGGATGTAATGATATTTGGAATTTGTGGATGAATGATATTCGTAGGATTGGGGTGTTGAACAGGAGTATCTTTTTCATTAATAATATCTGGAATAGAAGAAGATACAGAGTTTTGCTTGGACCTGCTCTGGATGTTGTTTTTGTACCTATCAGCATGACTGACACAAATAGAACTATCAAGACGTCTGTCAAGTAGAGTCTGATATTTCATCTTCTGATCTGTGGTCCAATTGTCATCCATCAATTCTTTGAATTCTTTGTGAGAACTACACTTCTTGATACCATGGCCCAAACAACCACAAAATTGACAGAATTTGGGAAGCCTTTCATACTTTAACAAAACAGTGCATTCCATATTATTCCCCATTGCCACTTTCAGATTTCGAAGGAGGGGTTTGATAATATCAAGCTTAATCTTGATCCTAGCAAAAGCTATCCATTTGCTTGCAATATCAACATAGGGTGGAAGAATAGTACCTATTCATGTTGCAACAGAAGAGACAAAATCAATGGTGAGCAGATTGACTGGTAGGCCATGAAGCTGGACCCAAAATTCACTCTTAGTGAACTTGTAATCGCTGGGAGGTTTGTTAGGATGGCATCTCTCAATGATCAACATATGATTGTTGATTTTCCATGGTCCATTATCAGCAACATATTCCAGATCTTCCAATCTTTTGAATTTCGCGGAGTAAGAACCATTGTGACACTCTGATACCTTAACAGAGTCTTTGCATTTCCATATTTTGGTATTGTAGTAGAGATAATATGGGAGGGATAGCATTTTGAGATAAGATTTTGAAGAATAGGTATAGATGCCAGTCTGCCTGTGGATTGTTAGATGAATATTTGGTGGTTTTGTCGGAGTCAAGGGATTTTGATGAAAGTAAGGAGGAAAGTTTGGAAAGAGTATCATCATATGTGGATGGTGGATTGTCCATGACTGAGAATGAAAGGAGAGGAGGATGAACCAATAGACAGAAAAATCAAACTAAGGAAGAAGGAGGAATGGAGGAAGGAGGAGGAAGAAAAGCCAACAGGTGATGATGCAGTTGATTATCGCCATCAAGCAGAGAGCGAAGTTGATTTGGTCGAATAATACTTGAAAATGGTTTTTCTGCTCAGAAACAAAATGTTTCGAATTTTTCTGCAAAATCTTGCTTCCATTGGACCATGTGTACCTATATGCGTCATGTCCGGATTAATAGATTTTTTTGGTTCGAGAAATAAGAGGAGCAAACCATTTCTTATAACTCCACCAAAATATTGCATACTTACTAACATCAAAATAGTGTGATGTGTCTAAATGTATCCTTGATGTTAGGGGTCAGCTTTCGGTTTATTCAGTTTCAACTGAACGAAATTGTTAAAACCGAATAACTGAAATTCTAAAATAAAAAATCGAAACCACGCCGAAATTATTTAAAACCGAAACCGAACCACATCGAATAATCGATTCGGTTTATTTGGTTGGACTATTTCTATTGTTTAATGGGTTCGGTCCAAAATCAGAATCGTGGTTAAGTTATATTAGAAATTATAATTTTTATGCCCACATTTGTTGTATTTCAAAATTGTGTCTAAAGTTGGACTAATTGTTAAATTACCAAAGTTGGATTTAAAAACACATACATAAAAGTGTTGTTTTTAAAGTATGCATATTTTTAATCACAGAATATGCATAGAATTGAGGGTATTTACATGATTTTATAAGTTTTATTAGGTTTTCGATTTGACCGAAAAAAGCTCACCCCTACTTGAAGGTGTGATTAGTGCCGGTCTGGGCCGGACCGCGACCCAGAAAATCGGGCTGAATCGGGCTTGGTCTAGGCCAAGCCCGGACCGGAGGGAGAAGCGGGCCGGGCCTGGCCCAGCCTGGTTGGGGTTTTTGAAGCCCAGCCCAATGACCCGGCTTGGGTAGGGCCGGACCGGGCCGGTCCGGTTCTGTGGGCGGGCCGAACTACGGGCTCGAGCGGGCCGGTTCGACGGGCGAGCCGGGCCGGTCCACCTATTTTTTCTTTTTTTTTCTTTTTTTTTGTTTTGTTATTTTATTTGATTTAAAGTTTTTTGTTCTTGTTTTAAATTTTTTGTTCTTTTGTTTTATTTTAAGTTTATTTTGTTCTTTTTTAGTTTCTTTGTTTCTTTCTAAGTTTTAATTTTATGTTTTAAATTTTATTGTTTTTTTTCCTCCTCCTTTATCCGGACTTGGGACCGGCAATACAAGCTTTGCTTGTCATAGGCGGAGTTAAAACAATTTGTTTCAAGTTTATGTTTTTTGTTATTTTGTTATTTTAAAGCTTTTTTGTTTTGTTTTAAGTTTGTGTTTTTTTTTGGGTTGTTTTAAGTTTTTTTTTTTTTTTTTTTCTAAGTTTTTTTTGTTTTTTTTGGTTTTAAGTTTGTGTAATTTTTTTTTTTGATTTTTGGTTTTTGTTTTTTTTTTCAAGTTCTTATTTTTTATTTTTTTTCTTTTTTTTTGTAAGTTTACTAATTCATACCTTTGAGTCATTCTTCATCCTCGGTTCCAGAAGCTTCATCCATTGTAAGCGATTCAAAGTCCAGCTCGTTGATGTCAGCATCTTCATCTCTTTGGTTTTGGATTTTTTTTCTGTACTAAAATTCAATCTTGAACACGTACACAAGCTTCCAAGATATCTGGCTTCAACCGGCTCCTCTTTATGCTCAAAATTCTTAACCCTGCACTAAAATATGACTTCGATGCTACGGTGGACACCGGGACCATTAGTAGATCACGTAATATGGTAGAAAGTACAGAAAAACTTCTGTCGTGTTTTTTCCACAATTCTAAAATGGTGAAGTGATTTGAAGATTCATCTTCTTCTTCATAAGAACTTAGAGACAACTCTTGAGTGGGTTGGGAATATTATTTTTGTCTATTCCTTTGTAGTATACGACTGGCGTGAGATAACTTAGACACCAAGCCAGAGCTACTACTAGTACCCACTTGAGTTGGTCGGGTCGACACAACTTTGTCTTCATAAAGTATTATTAATCTATCCAACACTACCATCAGTTCTACTTTCAAGTCAGTAACATCAACATCCATATTTTCTGCAAAGTCATCTAACAAAGCTTCTACGTCTCCTAAATTGATCGTAGGATCAAAAATGGAAGCCAAACAATATAAAAGAGGTACATCACCCAAATATTTATTGAATTTAGCTTCCATTTTTTTACAATAAATTCAAAATTAGGAACATTTTTATATTTAGAAAATAAGTAAGACATGTTGCAAAATTTTCGTAAATCTAAACAAGAAGTGGGATAATAAATACCAGAAAGAGTACATGTAGTATTGTAAAACGTTTCTAAAAATTCACAAATAGAAGAAGCACTATCCAATCATCTTCAGTTACTTGATATTCAAAATTGTGATCCATATTGCAAAAATATGTAATAACATCCTTAAAGAAAATTGCAAATTTTAATATTAAATATGTCGAATTTCATCTATGTGGTACATCCTTAACAAATCTTTTAAAACAAATACTAAAATGTGCACATGTGGCTTTAATAGCTTGTTGCCTACTTGGAGACGTGTTCAAGCTGTATAAACAATATCTAAGAGTCTCTAAATGTGTATTAAAAAATTCGAGACATTCTTTTACAACTAAGTTAATAATGTGGCAAGCACACCTAACATGCAATAATCTACGTTCTAAAATGATTTGAAATAATAAAGACAATAAAGATATAGCAGAAATATTATTACTAGTATTATGAAAAGATACATATAATATTTTATGGTAACTATCAAACTCACGCACATGTTTTGAAATAGCGCATGCAATTACAAAGCCCGTGTGTGAAAATTTTAAAGTTTTTAGACAGATGATGCGCTTTTGTAACATCAATTGTAAATCTATGTAGTGTGTTGTGATACAAATATAAGCATAATTTTGTTTACTTGTCCAAATACCAGAAGTAATAGTTATTTTACTAACATGCGAGAAACTTTCTTTTAAAGCAACTTTCATTTCAGTAAAAATTCTCTTAGCCACTTTTCTAGCAGCGCCTCTAGTAACTTTACTAAAACATGGATTTAAAGAATTTGTGGCATAATCAAATAAAGATTCACTTTCACCCGAAGTGAGTGGAAGTTCATCAATAATAATATATTTAGTCAATTCAGTTTTATGATGAGCAGCTGAACAGGAAAACGTATGCATTGAAGAACGTGCGACACCTCCAAAACTTATCTTTGTTTGGGTCACCGGAATTGAGCCCAAGCCGTAGCAGGTTTCGTGGTATCTTGATATGGTACCCGTGCCACCTCCCATCTTCCATTTGTATTGGAACATTTCTTGCATTGTGCCGCGTACGGAACTGGTTCTCCTTTCTGATCTAAAACAAGTGAGCCATCAGGTTTAGTTTCATTAAGAATAACAAAAAAATTTCAATACTTTGATTTTTTTTCCTTTTTACAACATTTTGGGTAGTGCTAACAACTTTAGGAGGTGAAACAATTAAATCCTCAGAAATATAATTTTCCTCAAAAAAAAAAGTATTATAATATTCATAAGTATGTCCGGTAGCGTCAATAGGTTGGTTTGAACCTTGTCCGACCATTTTAAAAAGACAAATAAAAATAATTTAGAAGAGAGAGAGGATACCGAATATAAAATAATCAAAAATTATTTTTTCTCAAAAGAGAGAGAGAGAGAGAGGGAGGAAATAAAACTATTTTGTAAATGTAAAATAACAATTAGAAAGAGGAAGGGAAGAAAAAAAGAACTGGATCGGGGTTGGGGTTGGGAGCTTGATCGGGAAGTCGTAGAGCGCCGGAATTGCTTGTAAAAATTTCTTGAAACCTTCTTGTGACCTTGAATTTTTTTTTTGGATGGTTAGAAGTGTTTGTGTTTGGAAAATGAGATTTATGGCCTATTTATAGAAATTTTTTGAAGCCAAATTACCCTCTCCCCTCCATCCTCTAAATATAGTTGTTGTAAAAGTTTTTTTGGTCATTTTTGACAAAATGACCAAAATACCAAAAAAATCGGTCATATAGTGGGGTTAATTTGGTCAACCCCTCCCCCCCCCCCCCCCCCCCCCCCCCCCCCAAACGGTCGTATAAATTTTTTAAAAAACAACAACAACAAAACCGGTTGAAACCGCCGGTCCGGACAGGCTTGACCGGACCGGACCTGATCGGACAAAACCGGGCCAACTGTTACATTCAAAAATAAAAATAAAAATAAAAATAATCGGACCGGTCCGGGCCAGGCTCGGGTCCGATTTATTAGGCCCAGCCCGGACCCAAGGGGGGTCGGGCTGGTGCGGGCCGGGCTGGCTTCCGGGCCGGGCAGAAAATACGGCGGGCTCGGGCAGGCCCGGGCCGGGTTCCGGACTGCCCGGCCTAATCACACCTTGACCCCTACTTGAGGTCCTAGATGGACAGTGTGTAATATGCTGACGAAAGTTTGCCAATATCACGAATCCTTAATCAGAGGATGCTACTTTGTCTGACCTTCCTCTAAAGTAACCAAAATATATTTTGCCTCCTCATCTTCAAATACACTAAAGCTCGGACATTCTATTGGTAAAGTATCATTTTCAAGGAAAGCAATGCATTATATATCATTGTTAGAGTTCTGTTTCCAAATCTCATGGAGTGTGTGTTCCAAATCTATTTGGCGTCAGGTAGCACACGAAACCTGAATGTCAATTCATAATTGAATATTGGTCACAACTATCCTTAGGGACACTCCTTTATCAGCTGATGACATCCTCCATAAAGTTTTGAAGGGTTTTATAACAAACTAAAACTCAAAGTTGGAGTAACTAATCTTTTAACATATTATGATATTTTATATGGCTCATGTTCAACTATACAGAGTGGGACGGACGTCGACCAAGGTCGAAGAAGTACATGTACATGAAGAAGTACATGAGGAGTCGAAACAACAATATGGGACTCAAAAGAGCCAAGAGTATCAGTACGACATATACGACGTATAGTATACTGCTGGAATATAGTTGGTTCGACGGTGAGGTGTGATTTCATTCTAGCATGTTCGATAGTATACCGCCAACAAACTGCTAGTGCACCGGCGAGTCAGGATATGGTGGATCCTATGAACGTTCAGATCTAAAGGTACTTGTTTCGATGGTCGATATTACTCTTGACTTTGCAAAAGTTAGGATATCCATAAATAGGGTTTCTTATGCCTAATTTTGGTGATCTTGGAGGCTACGATGTTGGATTGTATCTCGTTTCCGGTTGAGCGCTCAAATGAGGTGTGACAATAAAGTTGGTAATTTAGTCTCACATCGGTTAGGAGGTGGAATCATGTGGTGTTGATAATTGGAATTGGTTCAGGCCTTACATGAGAATTCTCTTTTAAGGCATATGGGCCCAATTCAATATCGCAGATCATGGGCCAACTCCGGTTCGGGTCGCACCGCGTTCCCAACAAGTGGTATCAGAGCCCATGGTTATGGGACTAGTTTTGGCGGCTCTAGTTGGTTCGAGACAGATGGTACGCACTGAACGTTCACATGTATAATCGGATTATACGAGATCTTCTCAAGGTGGAGTAAGAGCATCAACTACAAGAATTGGCTTCAAAGGTGGGTTTGACGAGCCCAAGGTGGAGCAAGACTTTGTGGTTGGCACACAATTGTGGTGTAGATAAACGTGTCAGGCTTGGTTCTGTTGTTGAACGGATCGAGATGACAATATGTTGGATCTCGTAGGTGCTCGACTGGCACAAACGAGCAAAGGTAGCCATAGTGTGCTAATGTTGTTCGGTTAGCGAAAACGAGCAAAGATAGCTGGAGTGTGCTAAGGGTGTTCGGCTAGCGGGAACAAACAAATGGTAGTTGGGTGGCTAGGTTTCTCAGTCAGCGAAAACGAGTTAAAGTGGAGATTGTTGAATTGTATCTCGTTTCCGGTTGAGCGCTCAAATGAGGGTGACAATAGAGTTGGTAATTTAGTCCCACATCGATTAGTAGGTGGGATCATTTGGTGTAGATAATTGAAATTGGTTCAAGCCTTACATGAGAATTCTCTTTTAAGACATATGGGCCCAATTTAATATCACACCTCATGGGCCAACTCCGGTTCGGATCACAACACGTTCCCAACATACAGATTGCTTGAGACTTCTTGAACAAGAAGGGGCTTTCTTAGGGGTTTCTAATGAAGCCATTAAGGGAAGCTAGAGAGGAAAAAAAATATAACTCATTGAATATCTTGAAAGAAAGGAATTATGGTGAGTGTGTAAGCCTTGTCTCTCTTTTGATTAAACAAAGTTATTCTCACATTTCTTCATGAATGTAGGCTGATCTAGGTCGAATAATGTTATATTGCGTGTTTGCATATTATGTTCCTTGTTGCGTGTCTTGTTATTGTCATCGTTTAAAAAAAATTATGTGTGAGCTCCGTGTATCGCACAAGAAATTTGTATTAGAGTTAAGGGAATCGTAGGGATTTCAAATTCTTTAATCTATATATGTCAACAATAGATGACGACATTGGTCCGTTTTCTATCTCCTTATATTTGATTTTTTTAATTATTGGTTCTTTAAGGTTCGAGATTTTTTTTTAATTTAAAATTTTGGGATAACAAGTAACAAGGTTAATAGCACTATAGAGAAGTTCAACTGTGAAGAAAACTTTTCCCTGCGACAAAGAAGGGTCAAAGCAATTCTTGCGAAAGAATGATTATATAAAGTCATCGTCAAAAAGGACAAGAAGTCGGCCGATATGATGGATGACACATGGAACGATATGGACCAAAAGACACAATGCACGTTAGAGCTTTGTCTAGTGGATGAGATAATGTACAATGTTATGTCAAATACTTCTATGACGGGTGTTGTGGCATTGCATAAATAAATCCAAGAAACTTAGAGAAAATTCACAACCACAAAGACAATGATTTATGTGGTTCGGCCAAGATGCATACTTCCACAAATGAGGATGATTTAGTTCCACGTCTATGAAGAAGAAAAAGAATTACAATAGCTCTCAACACTTCTCTCCTTACACTCAAGAACTCGATCTCTATCACAAATATAGAAAAAAACTCTCTCAAATTTTTGTGTTGAACTTATTCAACAACTTTAGCTCTCTTGTGTTGAACTTATTCAACAACTTGAGCACAATGAGATGTCTTGTGTTGAACTTATTCAACAACTTACATTGAGTACTCTTAGAGGGTGTCAATTGTGGAGAACCTTTAGACCCCTTTATATACCATAGAAATCCCATCTTATGTAGGCTTAAAATCCAATCTTATGTAGGATTATATATTGGAAATCCAATCCTATGTAGACTTACATATATTAGAAATCCAATCCTTGTAGGATTACCATATATATGGTCAAATCCAATCTTATATAGGATTACCATATATATGGTCAAAAAATGTCATAGGCCTATTTTTGGACACTTTCCTTTATATCTCCACCCCGGCAAGGTTTTACTACAAAACCGAGCCGACACACTTCTTCACCGCATAGCTTCACCAAATCAACCACTCGTCAATCCCGTCTCTAAAGGCACTCAAGCAAAACTTCTCCACCTGGCTCTGGAAAAGCTTCCTTCTTCTTGTACACTCTCTTGCATCCTATAACTCGCTTGCCTTTGAACAATGGAACCAAATCTCATGTACAGTTCTTATGGAGAGACTCAATCTCTTCCTGCATAGCCATCATCCAGTTCTCGCTACTAGTATCTTTGACAGCTTGTCTGAATGTGATAGGCTCTTCATCCTCCACTGATAGTGCATATGCCACCACATTTAACTGTCCATAATGCTTTACCGGTTCCTCAAATCCATACATATGTACTGGCTTGACTGATCTCCTTGGCCTAGTAGTGGCCAAGGAATCTTACTGCTGGTGCTGCTCATCCTTTGGTTGTTGCTCTTGTAGAGCTTGATGAACATCTTTAGAAATCTCCACCTCATCTGATGCATCCTTAGACGACTCAATCTCAATATTTGAGATTTGTTAGATACACCACCATCATGATCGGACTCACTCTTCTTGCTCGAAGTCAACACTGAAGACTCGTCGAATGTGACATTCCTGCTGGTTAAGAACTTCTTATCCTCCAAGCAGTACAGACGGTAGCCCTTCACTCTTTGTGCATATCCCAAGAATATTGCTTTCTTGGCTCTCGGGTCCAACTTATCCTCATTGACATGATAGTAAGCTTTGCATCCAAACAAGCACAAAGTGTTGGTGTTTTTGCCTTTGGACTAGAAAAGATAGTCCCACATCGGCTACACCAAATGGTGAGTATCTCAATATAATGCATTGCTTGTGTTGAGGTGTGCACATGAGGTGTAGTGGGGCACAAGTTTGTGCCATGTGGAAGTATTTTCCTAGAAGAAAAAAGGATTAAATCCAACAAGGATGCAAGTTAATTTTTGTTGTGCGGACTCGGACTCGGACACGGACTCCAGGATGTCTCGTGCATGCACGGGAGTGTTCGGGGGGTAGGCGTGGACTGGCACACTTCTATGCTGATTGTGGGATGATCTAAAATATCAAACTCTATTTTTGAGTATTGGTATTTTAGTCCCACATCGGATAGGAGAAGAGGTGAAGTCTCAACTCCACTCTATAAATAGAGCCCCTTGGCCTCCTTTGAAAGAGGCACCAAGAAGAGAGTTGAGGGAGTCTGTTAAGTCCAGGAAGCCCGTTCAAGTCTCAAATATTGACTTACGAGCGTTCCAGAAGTTCTTCATGAACTTGCTGGTTCCTGGAAGCTGTTCGTGCTCGTGTGGGGCGAATAAAGCTTTGAGCAACGGTGGTTCATTCACCCCAGCATCTCATTCTCGCCTGTCATCGCTGCTGTTGTCTTTTACAGTAACTTCTTTTTAGAAGCTCTACTGTCGATAGTTGCTTGCGCAAAAGTCTCTTTAGATTTTTTGTGTATTACGTAGAATCTTTTCAGATCCTCGTAATTCAGAATCCTCCAAGATCTCTGTTGCACACCTTCTTTAAGGTGCTGTATTTGAAACGTTGTGTGTATAATTGTTTCAGTTTCAGAATTTTCCATCAAAAATTGAGCCTCGGCAATAACAATCTCAAAGCTTTATTGAGTAGATGGATAATTCTCGTGCTTCGCTCATCGATACCGGCTTTAACAAGTTGGAGAAATTCGATGGCGAACACTTCCAGATATGGAGACGAAAGGTCACTTTAAATCTTCAACTCGTGAATGTTGATCACGTGCTGTCAGAAGAAGAACCGATCGTTCCAACCACTGGATCTGCTGCGGCTGTGGCCGCTGCTACGACCAAGCAAGCGAAGTGGAAGAGAGAAAACAGTATATGCAAACTACTGATACTCAATTCCATGGAATACTCTCTGGCAGAGTCCTACTCCAAGAAGACATCTGCCAAAGAGATATGGGACTCCTTGGGAAAGCTCTATGAAGATGACGAGAACCGGTCCAAGATCTTCATGGTAGAAAAATATCACAAGTGGACCTTCGAAGATGAGAAGGCGATGCTGCCCCAAGTGAAGAAGTTTCTGAAGTTGCGTCAGAAACTAGAAGACGAGAACATGCCCCTCGTTGACAAGTTTGTCGTTGGAGGAATCGTCAGGAAACTTCCTACAGAATGGAGCAACTTCTATGCAAGGATGCATCGAAAGAAGATGGAAATTAGCTTGAAAGATTTCTTGCAAGAGATCCATGTTGAGGATGAGATGCGCTCTCAACAGAAGATGGATACTCTGTCCAAACAACTGGCGAAGGAAAATCTGGTCCAAACCAGAGAGTACCAGGGGAAGCAGGCTGCTTCTCTTCGCAAAAAGAAGGACTTCACGAATCTGAAAGTGAAGGGTCCTGCTTTCAAGCAGCAGAAGTCCAAGTCCCATGTGACTTGCTTCAATTGTGGCAAGAAGGGCCACTACAAATCCGAATACAAGTCCAAGCCCAAAGAACAAGGTGAGCCTAGTAAGGTTTCTATGATTACTAATCTAGTTGCCATGATAGCACAGGTTGCAACTGTGGGGGCTGACTTGGACTGGTGGATAGACACTGGTGCGACCTGCCATGTCTATTTAGATAAAGACTGGTTTGTCTCTTATGAGCCAACTTCAGAGAAGGTCATAATGGCAAACCAGGCACAAGCTGAAGTACTGAGGATCGGGACGGTGGAGCTGAAACTCACATCGGGGAACACTCTGACGCTTCAAGGTGTGAAGCATGTTCCAGTAATTGCTAAGAACCTGATCTCTGGAAGTCTGCTCTGCAATGCAGGCTTGAGGATGGACATCAATGCTGGCCAGTTGGTGATGTCCAAGAAGGGTACATTCTTCGGGAAAGCTTTCCAAACTGAAGGAATGTACAAGATTCAGCTTGTTGTAACCCAGCATGATAATATAAATGCAATCACTTTTTCTGATTATTCTCTTGAGTTATGGCATAATAGGCTAGGACATGTTCATTGTAAAAGGATTAACAGAATGTCTAGTCTAGGACTTATCTCCAAGTGTGGGGGTAAGGTAGAGAATGTAGGACCGATTGTAGGAACGAGTTGTAAAGCACAATACTCTAGAGGGGGGTAAATAGTGTAGGCAGCGGAAATTAACTAATTAAAAAGGTTAGTAACAAGATCACAGATAATATATCACAGATATGTAAATGAAAAGTAGAGAGTAGAGAGCAAACGCAAACACAAGGATGTATACTGGTTTCCCTCTGTTGAGGACTAGTCCAGTCGGTAGAACTATTGCTACCTGTTGAATCTACTATGGAAAATCACCACAAGTTTTCATCCGAAGATCTTGCAACTTCTATAACGCGAGCTTTGATCCAAAGTACTCGACCAACTTCAATTGTGAAGTGTGTAACTTCAATCAAGCCTCCTATTACAACCACTCTGAAACTTCTAGACCGTACCACACTGGCAAATCGACTAGAGGATTGTAACTGGCTTGGGATTTGAAAATGATAGCTCAGAATACTTTGGAAGAAGTAGTAGGCTGATAGAGAAGAGATATGAAAGTGAATTGGTGAGTTGAAATGATCGAAATCCTTCTCTATTTATAGTTTTTCCAAAGACAGAATTCTGACAGAATTCGGGCAGAATTCGGACAGAACTCGATGAGAAAATCTCGGTGGGATCCGTAACTGCAGGAGGACCAAGTTCAAAAAGCAACGTCCACTAACCGAACTCTGGCCGAATTCGGGCCAAACTCTGGCCGAATTCTGTCCGAGTTCTGTTGGAGTTCTGTCAGGGTTTTTACAAATTGGTTTTTGGGCTTTTTGAAAAGTCAGGCAGTTAGGAAGTAGTTTGGGCTTTTGTAAGTGGACTTGTTTTCAAAATGAAAGGGTATTTTGAAAACATTTCTTGGGTAGCCTATTTGCCAGTACGATGCAGTGTACATCGTATTCCTAGACTCAATAAATATGCAAAATTACATTGATGAAATAGGAAAACCAAGAGCCCTTTGATGAGCTGAACCCCCGATGCGAGGCCCCGGATAGGTCGTTAGGCGGTTCAGAGAAATCCTCTTGTATAACGCCGTCTTTGGCCCATCAATAATTCTCTATTGCATATGTCCTGGTTTGACAAAACTTGATCATGCTTATTGCATGTCTATAAGAACATGTTAGACAAACAGAATAATATGATACAAGCATAGCAATATTGATATTAGGACAATGCTATGTTTAAGTAGCAACATGATAGTGATTACATGAATATTAGTGACGTCAATATGTTAAACTTAATTGATTAGCCATATTCAAAAACATGATATAATTATTGGGCTAACAGAGAAATGCGAAGTATGTGCTCAGACGAAGATCACAAGGAAACCCTTTTACAGGGTCCATCGAAGCACAGATCTTCTGGAGTTGGTTCACTCAGATATCTGTGACTTCAAATAATTCTCTACAAAGGCCAGGATGAAGTATTTCATTACTTTCATCGATGACTTCTCAAAGTATGCTTTCGTCTACTTGCTCAAGTCTAAAGACGAAGCATTCGAGAAGTTCAAGGAGTTCAGGGCCGAGGCTGAGCGGCAAACTGGACAACAACTCAAGAGGTTAAGTAGTGATCGAGGCGGGGAGTATCGGTCTCATGAATTCTTATCATTCTGCAAAGAACATAGAATCATCAATGAGACAACGGCTCCGTACTCTCCTCAATCCAACGGAGTAGCAGAAAGGAAGAACAGAACGTTGACAGAGATGATAAACTCCATGCTGTTGACTGCAGGTCTTCCAAAGTGTTACTGGGGAGAAGCTGCACTAACGGCAACGTTCATTCTGAACAGAGTGCCATATGCAACTTCCGACATAACTCCTCATGAACTCTGGTTCAAAGTCAGACCTAACTTGAATGTCATTCGAGTGTGGGGGTGTCTGGCTTATGTGAAGCTCCCGGATCTGAAGATTCAGAAGCTGGGGACAAGGACTACGAAGGCGATCTTCTTGGGGTATGCCGAGAAGAGTGATGTTCGGAGATTCCTTGATATCGAGTCAAACCATATCATCGAATCTCGCGATGCTGAATACTTTGAAGACAAGTTTGCAAAACACAAGAATATTGTTCTCGCGGATCTTCCGGAGAATGATGAGGGTACAAAGCAGACAGAAGTCTTTAATGAACCAGTAGTCCAAGATGAAGCTGTCGTCAAGGAGACACCAGCTGAACTAGAACTCGCTGAGCCGTCAACTAAGCGAACGAGGAGGCCGAAAGACTTCGGAGATGACTTCGTCACCTATCATGTGGAAGCAGATCCGCATACCTATGATGAGGCGATGAAGACCAGAGATGCTGTATTCTGGAAGGAGGCGATAGACAACGAGATTGACTCAATCACCTCCAACAACACATGGGTATTGGTTGACCTGCCAGAAGGAGCAAGACCCATCGGATGCAAATGGATCTTCAAAAAGAAGATGAAAGCAGATGGAACCATTGACAAGTTCAAGGCCAGGCTAGTGGCCAAAGGGTTTGCTCAGAAGCAGGGGATCGACTACTTTGACACTTATGCTCCAGTAGCTCGGATGACAACCATCAGATTGTTAATTGCTCTAGCAGCAATACACAAGCTGGTGATACATCAAATGGATGTAAAAATGGCATTCCTTAATGGCGAGCTGACCGAAGAGATCTATATGCAACAACCAGAAGGTTTTGTCGTCAGAGGTCTGGAAGACAAAGTCTGCAAGTTGATGAAGTCTCTGTATGGTTTGAAACAAGCTCCCAAAATGTGGCATGAGAAGTTTGACAAGGTGATAAGGTCAAATGGCTATAGGGTCAATGAAACAGACAAGTGTGTCTATACAAAATTTGCTGACGGAAGAGGAATAATCGTATGTCTTTACGTGGACGACATGCTAATCCTAGGTACGGATTTAAGCGGCGTCACAGAGACAAAGAAATTTCTCTCGACCAAGTTTAGTATGAAGGACTTGGGGGATGCCGACGTAATCTTGGGGCTCAAGATCATCCGGACATGCACTGGAATAGCGCTGTCACAATCTCATTATATTGAGAAGATGCTCACTCGCTACGGGTATCAAGATCTTCCTTTTATTGATATACCGTACCGGAGTGATCAGAAGCTGGAGCCAAATTCGAGGGAAAGCGTCAGGCAGTTGGAGTACGCTAGCGTCATCGGAAGCTTGATGTACGCTACTACTGCCACAAGGCCTGACATAGCTTTTGCAGTGGGAATACTGAGTCGGTTCACTAGCAATCCAGGCGTTGAGCACTGAAAAGCTGTGAAGCGTGTTATGAGATATCTCAAGAAAACTCAGACATATGCACTTTTCTACATCGGAGATCCGTCAGTAGTGGAAGGCTTCAGTGATGCTAGCTGGTGTTCAGATATGGAGAGCGAGTATTCCACAGGTGGATTCGTATTCGCCATGGACGGAGCTGCTATATCGTGGAAGTCGAAGAAGCAGACTATGTTATCTCGCTTCTCCATGGAATCTGAATTCTTTACATTGGATGCTGCTGCAGATGAAGCAGAGTGGCTTCGGGAGCTCATGTATGATCTGCCGGTGGTTGGGGCTCAGATACCGTCAATACCGATATACTGTGACAACCAGGCGGCTGCAGTAGTGGCATCGAATGAACTCTTCAACGGAAAGAAGAGAACGGTACGATTGAAGCACAGAGAAGTACACGATCTTATCAAGAGAGGTGTTATTACAGTGATTGATGTTCGGAGTCAGGAGAACCTGGCGGATCCGTTCACCAAGGGTCTCAAGCGCCAGCTGGTCGATGACACAACTTGTAAAATGGGCTTAAAGGCATTCTGATATTATATTATTGTATTCCTACCATAAAGTTTTATGCTATTAGTTCAAAGATTTATCTACTAGGCATCTAGCTTTTGGTTCAAGGGAGGACCACTAATCGGAAGAATATCAGGAATGGTGGGTACATGTTCTATTGGACATGGAGAGGTTACGGACCTATAACCACTGTTGTCTACTATTGTTTTCTGCGAAAAACGGTTTCTGTGGGAAGGTTGGCTTAAATGCCTTAATGAGTTCTCAGACAGAGTGAATGCCTGGTGTGCTTTACAGGAAGCACGGTAGTGCAGCACTACAAGGAATGTAACTCCATGCTACAGTGGGGTGACTCCACCATGAGGTTCCCAGGTAGGGATAATGCCTCGGCTTTGCAAGCCAAGTCACAGCGAAGTAGCACCGCAAATAGGCAGGTAGCCTAATGCTGTATGATAATCGTAATAAAGAGAGGTAGACAGCACTATAAAGAGGACGATGTCCTCATGTTACAGTGGCATGACACCACAAAGAGGTACCAGATAGGGTAAAGCCTCGGCTTTGCAAGCCATGTCATAGCGGCGTAACACCGCACGAAAGCGCAAGGCTTCATGCTGGGTAGTTTGGCACTACAAAGAGACCTGTGACCTCATGCTACAGTAGTATGACACTACGATAAGGTACCCAGGTGGGGTAAAGCCTCGGCTTTAAGCCATGTCATAGCGGCGTAGCATCGCAAAGAAGCGCAATGCTTCATGCCATAACTCTTTATAAAGAACTCACCTATAGTGTATGGACAGAGATATCAGGCCGTCTCTTGAGGGTAAACTTGTAGACACCCAAAAGTTATATACTGAAACCAGGCTGGCACAAGGCCTTCAATGTGCAGCCAGAAGCACAGTTGATGTCATTATGTGAGTAGGAAGAATTGCAGTTATGGTGCAGAATTCAAGGCTTAGTCCATTCTTGTATCATGCTGTTACTTAACCTATGCGGGAAGATTCAAGTCGTAGTGACATCTCTCCTAATGTATGATGGGCAGTAACTGTGGGGAACGCTCAACCCATATATTGAGATATGTGGGGAATTGTTGGTATTTTTACCTTTGGACTAGAAAAGATAGTCCCACATCGGCTACACCAAATGGTGAGTATCTCAATATAATGCATTGCTTGTGTTGAGGTGTGCACATGAGGTGTAGTGGGACACAAGTTTGTGCCATGTGGAAGTATTTTCCTAGAAGAAAAAAGGATTAAATCCAACAAGGATGCAAGTTAATTTTTGTTGTGCGGACTCGGACTCGGACATGGACTCCAGGATGTCTCGTGCATGCACGGGAGTGTTCGGGGGGTAGGCGTGGACTGGCACACTTCTATGCTGATTGTGGGATGATCTAAAATATCAAACTCTATTTTTGAGTATTGGTATTTTAGTCCCACATCGGATAGGAGAAGAGGTGAAGTCTCAACTCCACTCTATAAATAGAGCCCCTTGGCCTCCTTTGAAAGAGGCACCAAGAAGAGAGTTGAGGGAGTCTGTTAAGTCCAGGAAGCCCGTTCAAGTCTCAAATATTGACTTACGAGCGTTCCAGAAGTTCTTCGTGAACTTGCTGGTTTCTAGAAGCTGTTCGTGCTCGTGTGGGGCGAATAAAGCTTTGAGCAACGGTGGTTCATTCACCCCAGCAGTTCATTCACCCCAGCATCTCATTCTCGCCTGTCATCGCTGCTGTTGCCTTTTACAGTAACTTCTTTTTAGAAGCTCTACTGCCGATAGTTGCTTGCACAAAAGTCTCTTTAGATTTTTTGTGTATTACGTAGAATCTTTTTAGATCCTTGTAATTCAGAATCCTCCAGGATCTCTGTTGCACACCTTCTTTAAGCTGCTGCATTTGAAACGTTGTGTGTACAATTGTTTCAGTTTCAGAATTTTCCATCGAAAATTGAGCCTCGACAATAACACAAAGTGCTGTAATCTGCTGGTTTGTCGGTCATCACCTCATATGGAGTCTTACAATCTATAGCCGAAGTTGGTGATCTATTAACCAAGTATCACGCCATGTGTATAGCATCCGCCTACCATTCCTGGCCTAAACCAGCATTGGAGAGCATACATCTTGCTTTCTCAAGCAAGGTTCGGTTCATCCTCTCTGCTAACCCATTCTGCTGCGGTGTATTCCTAACAGTCCAATGTCGAACGATACCTTCTTGAGCACAGAAATCTTTGAAAGGTCCATAGGTATATTCAGTACCATTATCAGACCTCATTATCTTTACCTTTCTGCTTGTTCTGTTCTCCATTGTCGCTTTCCACTGCTAGAACTTTTCGAACACTTCAGCCTTGGTTTTGGTCACTTTCCTTCATATATCCATTTTTTATGGTATATGAAGGAAAGTGTCCAAAACCAAAATAGGCCTATGACCTTATTTGAACACTTTCCTTCAACGGGTTTATGGTTGAAGCTAGAGGGTTGTATATGACAAAGCCGTTGTCTAACAAGTTGTGAAACCCGAAATTTTCTAGAATAATTAATTGTTAGATCTGTAGCGTAATCCTAGCCTTATTATTATTATTATTATTATTATTGCTGGATTGAAATTATTTTTTAAAAATAATAAACGACATGGTTTTGTTTGCCGACCCGAGCCCGGTCCAAGTTCGAACCCGTTCCCAATTAGGTTCACTCAATTAATAAATTGGTTTCGTGTATGTATATATATAATTACGTATTTATACAAGAGGAAGAAAAAATATAAAACAAACCCTAACCAAAACCCGCGCCCGACCCGGTCCCCAAGACCTGGCCGAACCCCCACGATCTGGACAATACCCCCTTATTTCTTCCCCCCTCTCACTCACCACCACTCATTCCACTCACCATTTCCCTTTAAAACTTTCACTCTACCTCTCTCTTCCTCACAACTCTTATCATTTCAAGAAAACCCCCTAACTTTCTCTTCCCGAGCTTCTCTCCGGAGCCCTAGTCGAGCTCCCTCCGGCGTTCACTGCTCCTCGATCTCCGCTCGGTGCCACCCCTCTCGGCCTCACCTCCAGCACCTCGGCGCAACCCCGGCCGCCGCTCCCCGTGCCCGCCCCCTCTTCCCGAGCTCCTTCCCGGTCGATCCCGCGGCTGTCCGCGCCCGACCCAGCCGCGCGTGCCCTCCAGCGCTGCCCCGACCCCGCTCCGGCCAGCCCAGGCCGAGCGCTCAGCCCGCGCGCTCCCCGTTGTTCCAACAGCGCTGTCCAGCACTGTTCCGTGGTTTTCGTGTTTTTTGTGTTTTTCGTGGTTTCCGTGGTTTCGGCGATTCCTGTGTCTCCGACCTGCTGTTCCAGCGATTTTCGCTGCTGTACGCGAGTATGGGACTTTCCTGAGTCCATGGGAATGTGGTTTTCTTTTCCTATTATCATCTGAGAGCTCTAGCCGAGCAGCCCAATGTATATCTCGTGTCCCTGTGTCCCTACTTTAGTGTCGATGATGATACGGTTCCCGATCCCGTTACGGGATTCGGTTTAGGCGATTGTAGTTTCAAAATTTCCGAATCCCATTTTAGAATGATTCGTTCGTTTTGTTTTGGTTATGTGGCTTTCGGTTTCCCGAACTGTATTTCGGGATTTTCGAATTTATTTTGGGAGTATTCTGTGGTTTTGGCTATATATAATTGTGATGTGTTTTCGGGTTGGCTATTTACTTTTGGTGAGATTTTTGGTGTTCCCTGGTTTGGGGACAGTCATTGATGTTGGGTTAGTATTTTTCCAGGATTGGGTTGTCCCAAATACAGAGGAGATGTTGCCCAAATTTTTGGGAAAATATTTTTAAAGGGATTTTCGTATAAAAATTAGCAATATGAGTAAAACCTATTTTCAAAAGAAAACCGATCTTTGCAAATGATTTATAGATTAGATTTGCTGGTTTTCGGATTTTATGGATTTTTGTATCACCAGTTAGGCGACGACCATATCGGTCGAATAAGCCTCGGCGAAGCGCAAACGCTACAGGGTTCCTGTACGTTGAGGCGCTAGCCAGCAACATGACATTTGAACCAAATCTGAGACGCATTTTACAACTATATTTATATTTATAATTATTTTTAGAACTGGTACTGCTGTTAGTATTTTTTGTGCAGGGCTTCGGCCTACTGTTTGGACCGTTCGTGGCACTCAGAGCTCGCCCTAGGAATTAATTAATTTATGTAAAAATTTGTAAATGGCATAAGCCCAGTTTTCTATTTTATTTCGCTGTGACCCTGTATTGTGTAGCGTAGCTTTTTATTATTTTTCTGGAATGTTGATTTTGTCGTTAAACGCGTAGAATTAAAAATGAAGATATTTATTTTATAAAGAAAATTAATAAAATTTTCTCATAATAAATAATCTAGTAATTTAAGCAAATCACATGTTTTCTCATTTAAAAGAAAAAGCCTAATTTTATATATATATAATATAAAGTTTTGCCAAATTAACTTGTAATTGCCATTTTTTCCAATTAATCAATAACCGACTTATTTAATTAAAATGATAACTAACGTAGATTGCGACGCTATAGACTAAATAATTTTAAAACCTGACTAGGGTCTACTTCTAGAGATTGTAACTAGTACACCTAGAATGGTTTTATTATGGTTCTAAGCCAAGGTTCTCAACTGTAGGATCTCGGAGACGAACTTGACATTCTCCTCGGTACCGACTTTCCCGATCCAGTCATTTAACAAAGGCAAGTTATGTATATGTTTTCTTGTATTTTACTTAGTAATTGTCAAGCTGCATGTTTAAACCATATTGCTACACGGAACCCTCTCCTAGGGTTCAGATATTGATTGATATTGATTGTGGGGATTGGAGGAATAGTGTAACGTTTATGGCCAATACCCCTTATATTGCATATTGTGCGAGCTTACCCCTCTTACACACGGGGATAAGCCGTATCGCATCGCTAGGACGCTATTGTATAACCCAAGTCGATCATAGACGATTACACATTCAAATCACATTGTTTTCAATTGTTAAAATGCTGAAAAATATTGTTTCAACTGTTTAGCCTGCACTTTTCCATTATTACTTGAAATATGAGATACATATTCGTACTTGCTCCCTCCTGACCGGAGACAACATTTTTAGGTAACTTTGAGGATGCTGAGCTATTGTACAATAGCTACTATGATCCGGTTTTGTACCCTGTGGTGTTGCCTGAGTCCCCCTTGGAGGACGCAGGACCTGAGGCCGACGAGCCGACCACTTAGCTAGTCGTTTCCAGTTTTCTAGTTTTGTTGTTTTGGAGTTTTGTTAATTTGAATTCAGTATTTTATTTTAGTTCTTTCATTTCCAGTTATACTTTTCAATTGTTGAATAAAAGTTTTAAAATTTTCGTATATTCGAGTTGTGACAAATGTATAGATGTTGTTATGAATACCTGCATATAGAACAACTTACTGCCGCCGTCTCACAACGGTGCAGGCTGGGCATGATCCAGTTCGACCCAAATAATTTTAGGATCGGGTCGTGACATGTTTTTAGTGGTGGCCCATGCAGGTCGTGAAATAACAACTTAAGAAAATATACCTAGAAACAATTAGAACACTAGAATATTGATTTGTCACAACATAGGTCCGAATTATATATATATATAAATATTTTTGTTTGATTATAGACTGGTAGGATACCTTGCTTATGTATTGCATCCTAAACCTTCTAGAGTATGGCCAAAGGAAAGACCACCCGTTCCGGCCCTGCTGAAGATGAGGTGCCATATACCAATCACACCCTACCTCCTCAAGAACGCCGGGACCCTCCTCCCTTGCAGCTGACAAACCATCCCCATGCTGCACCAGCACCCCGTCCCGTTTACGCTACTACAGTGCAAACGGCAGAACCTGCACTTCCCCGGACTGAGTCGCAGTCCCCTACGGTAGTACCCGCACCAGTTGCCCCGCTAGTACCGGTGGACCCCACCGAGCTCGTAGGCCTGTTACGAGGAGTACTGGAGGCCCAGAGAGCCCAAGCAGAAGCACATCGTGACCAGACCGCAGCCCAAGCTGAAGCCCATCGCGAGCAGACCGCGATCATGAGAGAAGGCATGGAGAATGCCCACAACGTGGCTATGGCTGCCCTCGAAAAAGGAGGGACAACTCAATCGGAACTAAGGCCTGCTAAGGTAAACATAAATCTAAGGGTTAATTTATGTATCATTAAGGCCTTTCAATTTGATAAGAGACATTATTATATGAAGGTCGGAGATATAAAGAGTTTAAAGAAGCAGGGCCCTCGACCTTTCAAAGGAACCGAGGGAATCATCTACGCCGACGAATGGTTCGACAGCATGGAGCGTCTCTTGAGCGTCGCTCGACTCCCAGAGGATCTCAAGACCGAAGCAGTAGGACTCCAGCTGCAAGATGTGGCAAGCACCTGGTACCGGAATGAACCCCGACTCCAGGACAAGCAGCTTGACTGGGACACCTTCAAGAGGCTGTTCTGCAGGAAGTTCTTTCCAACATCAGAGTTGCGGGAGATGGAAAGACAGTTCCAGGATTTGAAGCAAGGGAACATGACGGTTAGAGAGTATGCGGCAGAGTTTGGCCGACTTAGCCGCTTTGCCAAGAACTTCATTGCTGACCCCAAGGATCGTCCTGAGAGATTCAGATATGGACTAAGGGAAGAAATTCGTACCCCTGTGATCGCAGGTGGCGCCAAGACATACGAGAAGATTCTGATACGAGCTCAGGATGTGGAGAAGAGCAGCCTTCTCGTTCAAAAAGGGAGTATCCTGGAACTAGCAACTTCCAGGGTAACCAGAAGAGGCCCAACAACAACAGGCCTTCGTACCACCACAAGCAGCACTATCAGGCAAAGACCAGTGACAGAACACCTCAAAAGCAGATCCCTGTCTGCGACTACTGCAAGAGGCCTGGACATCAGGCGAACATCTGCAGGAAGAAACTGGGACACTGCCTAGTTTGTGGGTCTGCCACCCACCAAGTGAGGGACTGCCCCACAACATTCAACCGGACCGGAGCAACTCAGCAAAGAGCTCCTCTACCCACGCAGCAACAACGGTTCGGGCAACATCAGCAGAAGACCGGGCGAGCTTTTGCCCTAGCAACAGACGAGCAAGAACCAGAGCAAGAACCCACTGCTGATGTCATCACAGGTTCCATTTATGTGTTTTCATATCCTGCTCTAGCATTATTTGATTCGGGTACATCATACAGTTTCATATCATCAAAGTTTATTTCTGTACACGACCTAGATACGGGACTTAGCAAGATGATTAGTAGAGTTATGACTGGTGGTGGACCCATACCCATCACCGAGGCTTGTAACTGTCCCATAACTTTCTCAGGCCATAAATTCTTAACACCCTTACTTGTGATGCCCTTGCCCAACTATGATGTAGTCCCAGGGATGGACTGGTTAAGTGAGCAACATGCTCTGATAGATTGTCACAGAGGATGTGTAATCTTCAGCCCACCAGGAGAACCAGAGTTTGAAATCTCTCGAGCTCCGGAAGACATGAAGAGTGTTACCTACTCCTCTATCACAGAAGAACCCGGGCCTCCTCACCCTATCATAGCAGAATTCATGGACGTCTTTCCAGATAGTCTTCCAGGATTGCCGCCAGATCGATGTATGGAATTCTCCATCGATCTAGTTCCCAGCTCTTCCCCTATTTCTCGGGGATGCTACAGAGTGAACCCCAAGGAGGCAAAGGAGATGAAGGACCAGATTGACGAACTGAAGGCCCAGGGATTTATCAGAGACGGGGCTTCACCCTGGGGAGCACCAGTTTTGTTCGTGCCCAAAAAGGATGGAACCGTACGGATGTGTATTGATTACCGGGCGCTGAACAACATCACCATCATGAGCAAGTACCCTCTGTCCTGGATCGACGACCTGTTTGATCAATTGAGTGGAGCTAAGGTATTTTTGAAGATAGATTTCAGGTCTGGCTATCATCAAATCAAGGTCAGGAAGGAGGATATTCTAAAGACGGCGTTCAACACCAAATATGGGCAATATGAATTTTTGGTTATGCAGTTTGGACTGATGAATGCCCCTACAATATTCATGAATCTTATGAACAAGGTCTTCCATGAATATCTGGATCAGTTTGTTGTTGTCTTCATCAACGACATTCTGATCTACTCGAAGACTGAAGAAGAGCATGAAGAGCACCTGAGAAAAGTTCTGGAAACTTTAAGGAAGGAGAAGCTCTATGGTAAGCTATCTAAATGCGAATTCTTCTTAGACAAAGTGGATTTTCTTGGCTATGTTGTCACAGGAGAAGGAATTTTGGTGGATCCAATGAAGATAGCTGCTATTGAGAAGTGGACTGCACCAAGTTCAGTTGCAGAAATTAGAAGTTTCTTGGGTTTAGCTGGCTACTACCGGAAATTTGTGAAGGATTTCTCCAGGATTGCTGAGCCGATGACGAAGCTCACCAGGAAGAATGAAGAATTTGTTTGGTCGGAAGCCTGCCAATCAGCATTTGAGGAACTGAAGAAGAGGCTTACAACGACGCCGATACTTGCGCTACCCTCAGGTACCGGCGGTTTCTCAATTTATAGTGATGCTTCCGGTAAGGGTTTGGGCTGCGTTCTTCAACAATCCGAAAAAGTAATTGTTTACGCATCTAGGCAATTACGGACTCATGAGAAGAACTATCCCACGCATGATTTGGAGCTTGCAGCGGTGATATTTGTATTGAAGCTGTGGAAGCACTACCTTTATGGAGAGAGAGTGGAAATATTTACAGACCACAAAAGTTTTAAATATGTTTTCACTCAGAAGGAGCTGAACATGCGACAGAGACGTTGGCTGGAGCTGATGAAGGATTTCGACATCAACCTGCAGTATCATCCGGGTAAGGCTAATGTTGTTGCAGATGCACTTAGTCGATACCCGATGGCAATGTTCTTAACCAAGGAGCTTCATTTGCTGGAGGACATGGAAAAGCTTGGACTGGAGATTGTACTACCGAAGAAGAAATGAAGAAACTAGAAAGAGAAGCCATTGTACCAGGAGCTGATTCATCAATGATGCAGTTGCAAGTGCGTTCAAGTCTAATGGACAGAGTCAAGGAGGCACAATTCCAAGATGAGACGCTTTGCAAACTCAGAGATCAAGTGCTGGCAGGAACACTTGAAGGATTCTCAATCGCTAGCGACGGAGCACTGAAGCATGGTAAGAGGCTGTGTGTACCAACTGACGAACTGAGGAACGAGCTGATGCAAGAAGCACACCAGTCGCAGTATTCTATACATCCAAGAGCCAATAAAATGTATCGGAATATGCGTACTATAGTGTGGTGGTACGGAATGAAGAAGGACGTATCCAAGTATATAGTTAGATGCTTAATTTGTCAACAAGTGAAAGCTAGCAGACAGAGGCCAGCAGGACTATTGCAGCCGCTAGACATCCCGGAGTGGAAATAGGAGCACATAACAATGGACTTTGTGTTGGGACTGCCTCGATCCCAAGAAAGAAAGGATGCCATTTGGGTTATCGTGGACCGACTGACGAAGTCAGCCCACTTTATTCCCTTCAAGGTGGGTCTATCCACCGAGAAGTTGGCGGCACAGTACATGCAGCACATCTACCGAATTCATAGAGTTCCGGTAAGTATCGTGTCTGACAGGGATACCAGATTCACCTCTCACTTCTGGAAGAGCTTGCACGACAGCTTGGGAACGCAACTGAAGTTCAGCACCGCCTACCACCCCCAGACTGACGGACAATCGGAGAGAACAATCCAGACACTAGAAGACATGCTGAGATCTTGCGTCTTAGAATTTGGAGGGTCTTGGGAAGACCATTTGCACTTGGTGGAGTTCTCTTATAACAACAGCTATCAAGCTAGCATCGGTATGACTCCGTTCGAGGCACTTTATGGACGTCGTTACCGCACTCCACTTGCTTGGGACGACATAGGAGAAAGGGTATTGCTTGGACCGGAGATGGTGACCGATGCAGCAAAGAAGGTAAAGATAATCATAGACAAGCTCAGGATTGCCCAGGACAGACAGAAGCATTGGGCCGATAGCAGCTGACGGTTGTTGGAGTTTGAAGAAGGTGACAGTGTGTTCATGAAGATCTTCCCTACCAGAGGAACCATCCGTTTCGGCAGAGCAGGAAAGCTAAGCCCCAGGTATATTAGTCCTTTTGAAGTACTTAACAGGATTGGAGAAGTGGCTTATCGGGTGGCTCTACCCCCAAGTCTCGAAGGAGTCCACAACGTCTTCCACGTTTCGCAGCGGAGACGCTACATCCCAGACCCGAGCCACATCTTGGACCATTCAGAGCTGGAAATTGGATCCAGCCTCGCAGTGCCAGAGAAGCCAGTGGCAATATTGGACTTTGGAGAGAAGAGAACCAGAAACTATGTGACGCCAATAGTCAGAGTTATGTAGAGGCACAACTCCCCAGGCGAGTTTACCTGGGAGCAAGAAGACAAGATGCGGGAGCAGTACCCGTATCTGTTTGAAACTTGAGGTAACCCCCAACCCTGCCTTTAAATTTTGAGGACAAAATTCTCTAAGGATGGAAGGTTGTGAAACCCAAAATTTTCTAGAATAATTAATTGTTAGATCTGTAGCGTAATCCTAGCCTTATTATTATTATTATTATTATTATTGCTGGACTGAAATTATTTTTAAAAATAATAAACGACATGGTTTTGTTTGCTGACCCGAGCCTGGTCCAAGTTCGAACCCGTTCCCAATTAGGTTCACTCAATTAATAAATTAGTTTCGTGTATGTATATATATAATTACGTATTTATACAAGAGGAAGAAAAAATATAAAACAAACCCTAACCCAAACCCGCGCCCGACCCGGTCCCCAAGACCTGGCCGAACCCCCACGATCTGGACAACACCCCCTTATTTCTTCCCCCTCTCACTCACCACCACTCATTCCACTCAGCATTTCCCTTTAAAACTTTCATTCTACCTATCTCTTTCTCACAACTCTTATCATTTCAAGAAAACCCCCTAACTTTCTCTTCTCGATCTCCTCTCCGGAGCCCTAGCCGAGCTTCCTCCGGTGTTCACCGTTCCCCGATCTCCGCCCGGCGCCATCCCTCTCGGCCTAGCCTCCAGCACCTCGGCACAACCCCGGCCGCCGCTTCCCGTGCCCGCCCCCTCTTTCCGAGCTCCTTTCCGACCGATCCCGTGGCTGTCCGCGCCCGACCCAGCCGCACGCGCCCTCCAGCGCCGCCCCGACCCCGCTCCGGCCAGCCCAGGCCGAGCGCTCAGCCCGTGCGCTCCCCACTGTTCCAACAGCGCTGTCCAGTGCTGTTCCGTGGTTTCCGTGTTTTTCGTGTTTTCCGTGGTTTCCGTGGTTTCGGCGATTCCCGTGTCTCCGATCTGCTGTTTCGGCGATTTTTGCTGCTGTCCGCGAGTTTGGGACTTTTCCGAGTCCGCAGAAATGTGGTTTTCTTTTCCTATTATCATCTGAGAGCTCTAGCCGAGCAACCCAAGGTATATCTCGTGTCCCCGTGTCCTTACTTTAGTGTCGATGATGATACGGTTCCCGATCCCGTTACGTGATTCGGTTTAGGCGATTGTAGTTTCGAAATTTCCGAATCCCATTTCAGAATGATTCGTTCGTTTTGTTTTGGTTATGTGGCTTTCGGTTTCCCGAACTTTATTTCGGGATTTCTGAATTTATTTCGGGAGTATTCTGTGGTTTTGGCTATATATAATTGTGATGTGTTTTCGGGTTGGATATTTACTTTTGGTGGGATTTTTGGTGTTCCCTGGTTTGGGGACAGTCATTGATGTTGGGTTAGTATTTTTCCAGGATTGGGTTGTCCCAAATGTGAGCACCGTGAATTTCGGGTTGATTTTTTTTTTTAATTTTCTGATTGATTAGTTTCGATAAATTATTATTCTGTTTATTTATCTTTAAGTGTACTTTCCCGTGCCTTTGATATTTGGAGTGTCAGGGATGTTCAACTCTGGAAATCTTCTTCACGAGTTTTGTAGTGGACATGATTACCTTCGTGGCGGTATATAATATCCCACACAAACTTGTTCTCTTGTACTCTTTCTACTTCGCACAACTTCGGATCGATTTAGACCATTTGATTATTAATTAATTTTCCCACTCTTTTCCTTGATCATTATTAGCACGTTACCGTGACTTTTGAATTGGGAGCACAAGACCAGTTATTTTCTTGAAACCAACTTCTCATGCATGATCTACTCGAGACGCTCTTCACCCATGACCTTCGTGTCCCACTCAGACACGCCATTTTGTGCTCCATTTGCTTCGCACAACTTTCCCGACACGTGACCCAATTTTATTTTACCCCACGGTGTCACATTCATTTTCCAACTTGATTTGTGGGTACCCTGTCGACCAAAACCTGTCAGCCCCAATTATGGACATGGCCCACATTGAGCCTACTACCTGTACGATACTTGTGTCCCATTTATTGGAATCCTCATGTGCTACTTATTTACCCATGATCATCAACACCTATTTTTATTCAATTTTTGCACAATGTCCGGTTTTGACCCAACTCGGCTTGACTGAACCCAGCCCCAGCTCCATGTTACTCTCTATCACCATCACCCTTAGCCTCACTATCCTTGAAAATACTAAATACTCATTCTACCTATTTTAATTATTATTGGAAATTTTTGTTGAATTAAATCTTCTGGAATGACCAATTTCCCAATATTTAATCCTAGCCATTTGATCCTCCTAAGTAATCCTAGCCATTCAATTCACTACATGACAACTCCCCAACACCCCATAGACACATGGCCGGTACTAAGTTTGAGGAGTGCTTTTCTCATCTCTCTCTCTCATTCATTTATTACTCTCACTCTCTCTCTCATCCTAAACTATTACACAACACCTCATTTTTTTCCCATGTCGAGCCCAGCCATTCTTGGCCGAACCCCGAGCTCACTACCATACCACCACCGCCGTGGCCTGGCCGTCGGCCACCACCATCGGCCACCCACCGGAGGCCTCCTCTTTCCTTCACCTTCTTCACATTATTTTTCCCACCACCATTAATAACCATTAACACACACCACCAACCGCAACCATCACCATTCCTCCACCACTCTACCGAGACCACCACCATGTCCGGCTGGGCCTGGCCGTGCAGTCCCGCGCGCAGCCCCGCATGCACCAGTGGTAGCAGCAACTGAATGCTCGACAGCCGCGCGCCCTTGGCCGCGCACGCACAGACGGTGCAGCGCCACCGCCGGCCGCACACTGTAAGCCCCTATTTTTCAAATTTTAGTTAAATTAGTGTTAATTAAATTTTAATGTCATTTATAGCCTTAAAATAATTATTAGGATTTTTAGGAATTTTTCTAGAATTTTTAAATGAGTTTTATATATTAAAATATTGATTTACAAATTTTTTAAAATGTTTTAATTGACTTTTGTAATTAATTAGATTATTTAAATAGCATTTTGTAATTTTTGAATTATTTTTATATCAGTATGTAATTTACTTAATTGTTAAATATATCAGTTTATAATTTGTTAATTATTTTAAACTACTGAATGCAAATTATTATTTGTATTTGCTACTGTAGGGACCTATATGCAATAACCTAAACCCTAGGGACCCTATTGCAAGACTCCTACCCACCCCCCTGCCCGACGATCGACGACGACGATCGGCCTACCCCCGCCAATTCCGGCTGCCCCGACCGACCTAGCACCGCCCACGACCCCCTATCTAAACCCCTCTATCCCCCCAGACCAAACCCTAACCCTAAATCCTCTCCAGCCACTCCCACGACCACCGTTCTTCTCCTTTTCCCTAAACCCTAACCGCAGCACCGACGAACTCCTCGTCCAGCCCCCACGCCGAGTGCCACAACCCCCAACCACCCTCATCCGACTCGCCGCGCTGAGCCGCGGCCAGCGCCACCAGAGCGCCGCCTCGTCGACGCCTCCTCCGCCGTTACGACCCTCGAAAACCCCTTCGACGACCGGACACGTGAGTGGCAGTATTCCTTTGTGTCGTGCGTGTCTCGTGTTGGGTCAAAATTGTTCGCCGTGTCCTGGCGAACACGAGCGTAGACCAGGACACGTGAAACTCGTGTCGTACGTATCGTGCTGAGCGAGGATACAAGACACCTGTGTCCCTAACAGTCAGGACACATGACTGTGTTTATATTTTTTTTATTATTTAAACACTTAATACCTAAATAAAATTAACTAAAGCCCTAACTCTAACACAACTGATGGGCTGACCCCCTGGCCAGCCCGTCCTAACCTAAACCCCCCCTTGCGCGCGCGGGTTCGAGCCCCCCCTACCTTGTTTCTGTATTCTTTTTTCTTTCTTTTTCTTTTTCTTTTCTTTTCTGTTTTATATGTATATTTTAGTATATATATATATATATATATATATATATATATATATATATATATATATATATATATATATATATATATATGTATATATACTGTATATTAGCTATAATTTTATATAGGTATATATATTTTTATAACTAGTAAATTTATGTATATATTAGTTAGTGTTTATATACATATGTGCATATATATGTATATATTTTTAGATGTATATATATTATTATATATATACAAATATATATATGTGTATACAATATTTTGTATATGTATATATACTTTTTAATTAAGTATTTTCCTTATACATAGATATATGTACTTTTTACATGTGTATGTATATATTTATTTTGTATAATTTTACCATATTAAAATAATAATATTTAGTTTGCACTATTACCAAATTGTATTTTTAGTGTATTTAAATTACTGCAACCATTTGGTGTCCAAGCCTAGCATGGGTATTTGGGCCCAAATGTGTTTTCACACATTCAAGACCTGTACAAGTCATATTGGACTTGATTCATGGCCTTGGGTCCTGTATTTGAACTTTGGTTCAAATTATATACATGGACAAAATACGCAGATAATTAATTATTTAATTTCAATTGTGTGCGATGCTGTTTTTGATTTTCTAAAAATACTTAAAGTACTGTTAAAATTCTGGAAAAATAGTATTTAGATACTATGTTAATTTAGCTAATTTAGTATAATTTTAGTAGTATTTAATTTACAGTTTTGCCACTAGTTTGGCATATGAAACCAAAACTCATTTTCTGTATACTTAGGAAACCTGATTTTTATTAAATATTTGTACAAGTTAATAAATTCTAGAAAATTATAATAAATTTCTATGATTAACAAGGATCACTTTGATGCTTTACTTTAAGTAAAACTAGGCTTTTTGTCTATTTCTAAAATTGTTAGAACATAATGGTCATTGGATTTATTTATTGATTAATTACGACTTGTAGCTTTTTGTGTTATTTTGAGTTTTAGCCGTATTGAACCCCACCCCTCACTAGTGTAAAGACCCTAGAAAGTTATTTAACGTAGTGTGTCACCCCACATTGGTCTCCTATGCCAAAGTCATCATTTTGGTTAGGTACCCAGTCACAAGTCGTGTCGCACCAATTAGTGTCCTAGTGTTCTAGCTTAGTGTAAAAACTAAGTTATTGTATTTATTTCTACAGTGACGAGTTACCGGACATCCATAGTACTGTTATCGCAGTTTATTTTGTTTTGCTTTGCTAGAGGCAAGTACCTTCTACGAACTTTACATATTGTCACATAAATGAACTGCAAACCCCACCATGTTAAATGCTGATCCTTGGGGTAGCAAGTTAGATCTCTACATATTGTACTTCCAGTTACTACCATGCTTAGAACAGTCTTGATGTATCTCTCACATGATTAGAATATGGGTTATGGGAAAACTGATAGTAGTGTACGTGATCATGACCCCCCTATAGTAGCGAGCGAGGTCGCATTTTATATGCATACCTTGCCGCAGGCCATTATCCCGCATTTTTGTACGGATGTACACCTATGTTTATTAACTTATACGTATGTACATTTTATTTACATGTACCACAGTACATTGTACATCTATTGACCGATCACGTACTTGCTACAGTTTTAAACATTACATATACATCTGTCTCTATGACATATGTGTCCTTGCCATGATAGACTATGTGATGCCATGCTTTCCAGTTATTCCTCCTATGTTCATTTCCATGTTTCATATGCTAGTTTGCTAGATTCAGTACTTGCTCCCGTCCTGACAGGATAACGTTGTAGGTGTCCTTACTGAGGAGGAGTTACTCTGCGATACATATTATGGGGATACTGTCGAGGATCCGGCTTTGCCATACGAGGATGTTCCTGCGGGAAGACTCGTCTAGTTTGCTTAGCTGTTTCGGATATTTAGTGTAGTCATGTATTAGGCTACATATTTTGTAACTGGACATGTATCCAGTTTTATATTTCAGATCACTTGTACTTTGGACTTATTTCTATATATGAGACGACTTTTGTGTTTGGAGCATTTATGACTTTATTTTACTTATAGAACTGTTAGCACATTTAGTCTTATCCTGTTGTCTTTAGAACAGCTTACTACGTTTTATCTCAACGTAGGCTGGGCATGACTCGGCCTGGCCCAACAATTTGGGTAGCGGGTCGTGACATATTTTTAGTGGTGGCCCATACAGGTCCTGACTAAATTGTTTGGTTACGTTATTGTACCAAGCATGCCTGCAATTAGGAACTTAAGGTAATTAGACAACATTAGGAATGACGCTTAGAACACCTAGAGGAATGCTAGGATTACAACATAGGAAAACATCACATGTTTGCTATTATAATTAAATTTTCTTGTCTATAATTGCTTACTTTAAATAAGTCCTTATAAGTCCTTTTATTTTGTAATTTAGATGGTGCTTACTCGTTCATCCCAGTATGTTACCCCCGAGAATGGGGCCCTCCTTATCCAGTCAGCTGACCAGTTGACTGAACCCCTCCACCTACCACATTCTCCCACTCCACAGATCCACAAACCCAGATACCACAACCACCTTCCACATCACAGGCCCAGCAGGACTCGATACTTCCACCACCCCCTATCACTATACCCACCCAGGCTTCCGTCACACTCGACGGGAACCAGCTGCTCACACTGATTCAGGGGTTCCTAACAACCCATCATGAGCAGACTACCCTACTCCGTCAGAGCATAGAGCGTTCTGAGGGACGTCCCGTGGTCCCACCACATGTAGGGCCACGGCAGAGAGCGGGGACGATCAAGGACTTCATGGGTCTGAATCCCAAGGAGTTCTCAGGGACTGAGGGCATAGTAGTAGCAGATGACTGGCTAGATTCGGTAGAGAGGAAACTTCTGGGAGTTAGGATGTCGGATGACCTCCTGGTCGAGGCAGCAGGATTTCTGCTGATAGACTTAGCAGGAGTCTGGTTCCGGAATGAGCCGTTGTTTGCGAGAGGGAGAGCCACTTGGGATCAGTTCAAGACCCAGTTCAAGAAGAAATTCTTCTCGACCACTGCTAGAGTAGCCATGGGGCTACGATTCCAGAACATCCAGCAGGGGAACCGTTCTGTTGATGACTATGCGGCAGAGTTTAGTCGCCTGAGCCGTTTTGCTCCTAGTCTGGTTACAGATCCAGAGAAGATGACCCGTAGGTTTTGCCATGGTCTAGTTCCAGACATTGGCATCCTTATAGTGGCGAACGGTACGACTGACTACTACCAGAGCCTAGAGTTGGCCCGGAGCATTGAGGAGCGTCTTCTGTCTAGCAAGAGGCCGGCTTCTGTACATCATGAGGGATCGTCCAAGCGTCAGGCTTTCCAGCAGAGAGTACCGACGCCGCCACAGCAGACTTACCGTCCCCCTACACCACATCATCAGACCCCGCCAGTTAGAGCCCCGGGACCCCGACAGCAGCAGAGGGGAGCTATATGTTCTTTCTGCGGAAGACCAGGGCACGACAGCTCCATTTGCAGGAAGAGGTTGAAGCAATGCTTAGTCTGTGGGTCTGCCACCCATCAGATTCGGGACTGCCCAGTAGCGAAGCCTAGAGGACCACTCCCGACTCAGCAGCAGCGGTTTGGGCAGCATCTGCAGCAGCAGAAGGGACCTCAGGGGAAGGTCCATAGCCTAGCCCTTGAGCCTGAGCCAGAGCCGGAGCAGGTTTCAGAGCCCGATTACTTAGCTGACGTCATTACAGGTCATGTTTATTTGTATACTTTTCTAGCTCTATGCTTGTTTGATTCTGGTGCATCTCATAGCTTCATGTCATTAGAGTTCATGCATGAACATCACTTAGTATCTACACCTACTGCGAAGATTAGTAGAGTAATGACGGGAGGAGGACCAGTGCCTATTAGAGCTAGCTATAGATGCTCTATTATGATAGCCGGGAGAGAGTTTGAGGGGCGATTCTTTGTGATGCCACTCCCCGATTATGATATCATATTGGGGATGGACTGGCTTAGCTATGCCCATGCATCTATAAATTGTCATGAGGGTAGTATTTTGTTCAGTCCCCCAGGCACAGCACCATTCAGTGTCAGGAGGACAGGGCCGGAGATCAGCCTAGAGCCGAACTGTTGTGCTACAATCGGGGACGCAGCACCGCCACACCCTATCATTAGGGAGTTTATGGATGTATTCCCAGAGGATCTTCCAGGATTTCTGCCTGACAGAGATATGGAGTTCACTATAGACTTAGTGCCGGGTTCATCACCAGTATCCCGGGCTTGCTATAGAGTGAATCCCAAGGAGGCCATAGAGATGAAAGAGCAGATTGATGACCTGTTGAAAAAGGGTTTCATTCGATCCAGTACTTCTCCATGGGGAGCACCAGTGCTCTTTGTGCCTAAGAAGGATGGTACAGTCCGATTGTGTATTGACTACCGGGCCTTGAATGCCATCACCATCAAGAACAAATATCCTTTGCCCAGGATAGATAATTTGTTCGACCAGTTGAGTGGGGCGAAGGTGTTTTCCAGGATAGACTTGAGATTCGGGTACCACCAGGTGAAGGTTAGGCCAGCAGACATCCAGAAGACGGCGTTCAACACGAAGTACGGGCAGTACGAGTTTCTGGTGATGCCATTTGGTCTCACAAATGCGCCAGCTGTCTTTATGAATTTGATGAATAAGACATTTCACCAGTATCTGGATAAGTTCGTCGTAGTATTTATCGACGACATCCTGATATACTCGAAGACGCCAGAGGAGCATGCAGAGCACTTGCGGATAGTTTTGGGGATTCTGAGACAGGAGAGATTGTTTGCCAAATTGTCGAAGTGCGAGTTCTTTTTAGACCGAGTGGAGTTTCTCGGCCATGTAGTCACTGGAGATAGAATCTCGGTGGATCTCAAGAAGATTGCTGCAGTTGAGACGTGGAAGGCTCCGACGTCAGTTTCGGGGATCAGGAGCTTTCTGGGTTTAGCAGGCTATTATAGAAAGTTCGTCCAGGACTTTGCTAGGATAGCTGAACCCATGACGAAGCTGACACGGAAGAACGCAGAGTACATCTGGTCAGAGGACTGCCAGACAGCATTTGAGGAGCTGAAGAGGAGGCTGACGGCCGCTCTAGTTCTGACTTTACCTTCAGGTTCTGGAGGTTTCACCATATACAGTGATGCTTCTAGGAAGGGGCTAGGATGTGTCCTACAACAGCATGGGAAAGTAATTGCTTATGCATCTAGGCAATTGCGGACTCATGAGAGGAATTATCCTACCCATGACCTCGAGTTAGCTGCGGTGATCTTTGTACTCAAGTTATGGAAACATTACTTATACGGAGAGCGTGTGGAGATCTTTACTGACCACAAAAGCTTGAAGTATGTGTTTACGTAGAAAGAGCTGAACATGAGGCAAAGACGATGGTTAGAGTTGATGAAGGACTTCGACATCGATTTACAGTATCACCCCAGGAAGGTAAATGTGGTGGCGGATGCGCTGAGCAGGCATCCGATGGCATGGTATCTGATGACAGATCGACATTTGTGGGAGGATCTGGAGAAGCTCGGCATCGAGCTAGTTCGGCCAGGATCAGTGATACGGATGATGGCGCTTGACATTCAGTCAGGTTTGATAGAGCAGATCCGGGAGGCACAGTCTACAGATGAGAGCCTTCGCAGACTTCGACCCCAGGCGTTAGCTGGATTGCTGGATGACTTCACTATAGCAGAGGACGGATCCTTGAGGCATGGCAGCCGATTGTGCGTGCCGAAGGGAGAGCTGGTAGAGGCAGTCTTGCAGGAGGCACACCGATCGAGATATTCTATTCACCCTGGTGCTAACAAGATGTACCGTGACTTGCAGAAACATCTTTGGTGGCACGGAATGAAGAGGGATGTATCACGTTTTATCTCGAGATGCCTAGTTTGCCAGCAGGTCAAGGCGGAGCGCCAGAGGCCAGCTGGTTTGTTGCAGCCGTTACCCATTCCCGAGTGGAAGTAGGAACATATTACGATGGACTTCGTCTCAGGGCTTCCTCGTTCCTAATGAGGGAATGATGCCATTTGGGTCATCGTGGACAGGCTGACGAAGTGTGCGCACTTCATACCCTTCAAGGTGGAGCTTTCCACCGAGAAGTTGGCAGAGCTATACATGCAGCAGATAGTTCGCTTACACGGAGTGCCGGTGAGCATCGTGTCAGACAGAGACAGCAGATTCACATCCCACTACTGGAGGAGCTTGCAGGAGGAGTTGGACAGTAGGCTAAAGTTCAGTACGGCGTACCACCCGCAGACAGATGGGCAGTCTGAGAGGACGATACAGACACTGGAGGATATGCTGAGGACCTCCGTGCTGGACTTCAGAGGATCATGGGAGAGCCATCTGCACTTGGTAGAGTTTTCATTCAACAACAGCTACCAAGCCAGTATCGGTATGTCTCCTTTCGAGGCGCTATATAGACGACGATGCCGCACACCGCTCTTTTAGGATGATGTCGGAGACAGAGTTATGCTTGGGCCAGAGATGATCACGGATGCAGCAGAGAAAGTCGGAATGATCAGAGACAGGCTCAGAGTAGCTCAGGATAGGCAGAAATACTGGGCTGATGCTAGTCGCAGACCGATGGAGTTCGCAGACGGTGATATGGTACTGGTAAAGATATCACCTACTAGAGGGACGATCCGGTTCGGACGAGGAGGGAAGCTGAGCCCCAGATACATCGGGCCGTTCGAGATACTTGGCAGGATCGGAGAGGTAGTTTACAGGGTTGCACTTCCACCCAACCTAGCAGGAGTTCACGATGTCTTTCACGTATCTCAGCTGAGGAGATATGTTCCAGACCCCAGTCATGTGCTAGATCATTCAGAGTTGGAGGTCGGACCGAGCCTTACAGTTTCTGAGCAGCCGGTGGAGATATTAGACAGGAGAGAGAAGAGGCTGAGGAACAAGGTTATACCCCTAGTACGAGTAGCTTGGAGCCGTCACTCCCCAGGTGAATCTACTTGGGAGAGGGAGTCGGACATGAGGGAGAGATACCCTTACTTGTTCGATCCAACCGCTGCGAGGGAACCACCCGTTCCCTCTTGATACCTTAGAGGTTAGTTTCGATCGCAGCCTTAGTCATTTTGTTGTATTGCTTGCTATGTTAGAATATTATAGGGTCTTCAATCCTTGTGAATTTCGAGGACGAAATTTTTCAAGGAGGGAAGACTTGTAAGCCCCTGTTTTTCAAATTTTAGTTAAATTAGTGTTAATTAAATTTTAATGTCATTTATAGCCTTAAAATAATTATTAGGATTTTTAGGAATTTTTCTAGAATTTTTAAATGAGTTTTATATATTAAAATATTGATTTACAAATTTTCTAAAATGTTTTAATTGACTTTTGTAATTAATTAGATTATTTAAATAGCATTGTGTAATTTTTGAATTGTTTTTATATCAGTATGCAATTTACTTAATTGTTAAATATATCAGTTTGTAATTTGTTAATTGTTTTAAACTACTGAATACAAATTATTATTTGCATTTGTTACTGTGGGGACCTATATGCAATAACCTAAACCCTAGGGACCCTATTGCAAGACTCCTACCCACCCCCCTGCCCGACGACCGACGACGACGATCGGCCTGCCCCCGCCAATTCTGGCTGCCCCGACCGACCTAGCACCGCCCACGACCCCCTATTTAAACCCCTCTCTCCCCCCCAGACCAAACCCTAACCTTAAATCCTCTCCAGCCACCCCCACGACCACCGTTCTTCTCCTTTTCCCTAAACCCTAACCGCAGCTCCGACGAACTCCTCGTCCAGCCCGCACGCCGAGTGCCACAACCCCCAACCACCCTCATCCGACTCGCCGCGCTGAGCCGCTCCCAGCACCACCGGAGCGCCGCCTCGCCGACGCCTCCTCCGCCGTCCACGACCCTCGAAAACCCCTTCGACGACCGGACACGTGAGTGGCAGTATTCCTTTGTGTCGTGCGTGTCTCGTGTTGGGTCGAAATTGTTCGCCGTGTCCTGGCGAACACGAGCGTAGACCAGGACACGTGAAACTCGTGTCGTACGTATCGTGCTGAATGAGGATACAAGACACCTGTGTCCCTAACAGTCAGGACACATGACTGTGTTTATATATATTTTTATTATTTAAACACTTAATACCTAAATAAAATTAACTAAAGCCCTAACTCTAACACAACTGATGGGCTGACCCCCTGGCCAGCCCGTCCTATCCTAACCCCCCCCCCCCGCGCGCTCGGGTTCGAGCCCCCCCCTTCCTTGTTTCTGTATTCTTTTTTCCTTTCTTTTTCTTTTTCTTTTTCTTTTTCTTTTCTTTCTGTTTTATTTATATATTTATATATATATGTATATATGTATATTTTAGTATATATATATATATATATATATATATATATATATATATATATATATATATATATATATATATATATATATATATATATATATATATATATATATATATATATACTGTATATTAGCTATAATTTTATATATATTTTTATAACTAGTAAATTTATGTATATATTAGTTAGTGTTTATATACATATGTGCATATATATGTATATATTTTTAGATGTATATATATTATTATATATACAAATATATAGATGTGTATACAATATTTTGTATATGTATATATACTTTTTAATTAAGTATTTTCCTTATACATAGATATATGTACTTTTTACATGTGTATGTATATATTTATTTTGTATAATTTTACCATATTAAAATAATAATATTTATTTTGCACTATTACCAAATTATATTTTTAGTGTATTTAAATTACTGCAACCATTTGGTGTCCAAGCCTAGCATGGGTATTTGGACCCAAATGTGTTTTCACACATTCAAGACCTGTACAAGTCATATTGGACTTGATTCATGGCCTTGGGTCCTGTATTTGAACTTTGGTTCAAATTATATACATGGACAAAATACGTAGATAATTAATTATTTAATTTTAATTGTGTGCAATGCTATTTTTGATTTTCTAAAAATACTTAAAGTACTGTTAAAATTATGGAAAAATAGTATTTAGATACTATGTTAATTTAGCTAATTTAGTATAATTTTAGTAGTATTTAATTTACAGTTTTGCTACTAGTTTGGCATATGAAACCAAAACTCATTTTCTGTATACTTAGGAAACCTGATTTTTATTAAATATTTGTACTGGTTAATAAATTCCAGAAAATTATAATAAATTTCTATGATTAACAAGGATCACTTTGATGCTTTACTTTAAGTAAAACTAGGCTTTTTGTTTATTTCTAAAATTGTTAGAACACAATGGTCATTGGATTTATTTATTGATTAATTACGACTTGTAGTTTTTTGTGTTATTTTGAGTTTTAGCCGTATTGAACCCCACCCCTCACTAGTGTAAAGACCCTAGAAAGTTATTTAATGTAGTATGTCATCCCATATTGGTCTCCTATGCCAAAGTCATCATTTTGGCTAGGTGCCCAGTCACAAGTCGTGTCGCACCAATTAGTGTCCTAGTGTTCTAGCTTAGTGTAAAAACTAAGTTATTGTATTTATTTCTACAGTGACGAGTTACCGGACATCCATAGAACTATTATCGCAGCTTGTTTTGTTTTGCTTTGCTAGAGGCAAGTACCTTCTACGAACTTTACATATTGTCACATAAATGAACTGCAAACCCCACCATGTTAAATGCTGATCCTTGGGGTAAAAAGTTAGATCTCTACATGTTGTACTTCCAGTTACTACCATGCTTAGAACAGTCTTGATATATCTTTCACATGATTAGAATATGGGTTATGGAGAAACTGATAGTAGTGTACGTGATCATTACCCCCCTATAGTAGCGAGCGAGGTCGCATTTTATATGCATACCTTGCCGCAGGCCATTATCCCGTATTTCTGTACGGATGTACACCTATGTTTGTTAACTTGTACGTATGTACATTTCATTTACATATACCACAGTACATTGTACATCTATTGACCGATCACGTACTTGCTACAGTTTTAAACATTATATATACATCTGTCTCTATGACATATGTGTCCTTGCCATGATAGACTATGTGATGCCATGCTTTCCAGTTATTCCTCCTATGTTCATTTCCATGTTTCATATGCTAGTTTGCTAGATTCAGTACTTGCTCCCATCCTGACAGGATAACGTTGTAGGTGTCCTTACTGAGGAGAAGTTACTCTGCGATACATATTATGGGGATACTGCCGAGGACCCGGCTTTGCCATACGAGGATGTTCCTGCGGGGAGACTCGTCTAGTTTGCTTAGCTGTTTGGGATATTTAGTGTAGTCATGTATTAGGCTACATATTTTATAACTGGACATGTATCCAGTTTTATATTTCAGATCACTTGTACTTTGGACTTATTTCTATATATGAGACGACTTTTATGTTTGGAGCATTTATGACTTTATTTCACTTATAGAACTGTTAGCACATTTAGTCTTATCCTGTTGTCTTTAGAACAGCTTACTACGTTTTATCTCAACGTAGGCTGGGTATGACTCGGCCTGGCCCAACAATTTGGGTAGCGGTCGTGACATGTTTTTAGTGGTGGCCTATATAGGTCCTGACTAAACTGTTTGGTTACGTTATTGTACCAAGCATGCCTGCAATTAGGAACTTAAGGTAATTAGACAACATTAGGAATGACGCTTAGAACACCTAGAGGAATGCTAGGATTACAACATAGGAAAACATCACATGTTTGCTATTATAATTAAATTTTCTTGTCTATGATTGCTTACTTTAAATAAGTCCTTATAAGTCCTTTTATTTTATAATTTAGATGGTGCTTACTCGTTCATCCCAATATGTTACCCCCGAGAATGGGGCCCTCCTTATCCAGTCAGCTGACCAGTCGACTGATACCCCTCCACCTACCACATTCCCCCACTCCACAGATCCACAAACCCAGATACCACAACCACCTTCCACATCACAGGCCCAGCAGGACCCGATACTTCCACCACCCCCTATCACTATACCCACCCAGGCTTCCGTCACACTCGACGGAAACCAGCTGCTCACACTGATTCAGGGGTTCTAACAACCCATCAGGAGCAGACTACCCTACTCCGCCAGAGCATGGAGCATTCTGAGGGACGTCCCGTGGTCCCACCACAAGTAGAGCCACGGCAGAGAGCGGGGACGATCAAGGACTTCATGGGTCTGAATCCCAAGGAGTTCTCAGGGACTGAGGGCATAGTTGTAGCAGATGACTGGCTAGATTCGGTAGAGAGGAAATTTCTGGGAGTTAGGATGTCGGATGACCTCCAGGTCGAGGCAGCGGGATTTCTGCTGATAGACTTAGCAGGAGTCTGGTTCCGGAATGAGCCGTTGTTTGCGAGAGGGAGAGCCACTTGGGATCAGTTCAAGATCCAGTTCAAGAAGAAATTCTTCTCGACCACTGCTAGAGTAGCCATGGGGCTACGATTCCAGAACATCCAGCAGGGGAACCATTCTGTTGAGTTCGTATCGTCATTCTGGACTCGTTGACATGTATTCCGTGCAAACCGGAATTCCAAGTTCTGGTCAACAGACCAAATTGAGATCGGGTCAACGGAATCCAATTCTGGAGATACCGTTGAGTTCGTATCGTCATTCTGGACTCGTTGACATGTAGTTTGCTGAGTTTTGAGAACATTGGCTCCGGCACGCATTTTCGTGCAAACCGGAATTCCAAGTTCTGGTCAACGGACCAAATTGAGATCGGGTCAACGGAATCCAATTCTAGAGATACCGTTGGGTTCGTATCGTCATTCTGGTTTCGTGGACATATAATTTATTATATTTTATAGACTTGTTTTCTTGCACGTTTTTTGGTGCAAAATGGCTCCGACACGGATACCGTTTTGACCCGAAATTACCTTTTTGCCCTTGTGTCCAAATTGGACCGATTGATAGGCTATTCTAGCTAATTTGACAATTCTGGACACGTTGGCGATATTTATTTTATCGTCCGATAATGTTTATTGATAGTTTCTCTGAGTTTAACTTTTTTTAATAATTTATTAATAATTAATTCTTATAATGTTCGTATTTCGGGATTAGTACAATGAAACTGAGCTCAGTCAATTCCAGTGATCTCACATCACTGAAATTGACGAGATGGACACGTGGATCACTATAATAAGATTATCAACTTTATCGTTGATCTTCTTATCTCGATTTGCGTGCCGTAAGTTTTGATGTACGAATAACGAAGTACACTTTATATCTTTAATAATTAGACTAGAATTGACCCTGTTTGACCAGAGTTGACCAATTGACCCAAAGTCAACTGTAAGTCAACACTTGACCTAGTTTGACTAGATTATTGCCCGGAGTTGACCTAGAGTTGTTTTGACTTAGAAGAACCTAGGATAAAATAGATTGCTTGTAGAGATTTATTTATTACAACTTGAACACCTTGTAACCTATGTTGCTTTAAATAGGACTCTGTGGCTTCAGTTGGACCCCCTATACTTATCAGCTGTTCAGGTTATCAGGCGAGTACATTCTCTGATCATTTCATATCCTGTTAGAACTATTTTCCTGCTTTAGATTACTTTACTTGATCCTGTCACGTTGGTAACACGGATTAGTACTATATGGATCCATTCTTGAGATGTTATCCCCTCAGGGAGCATTGTATACTACATATTCTGTACGTTTTACTTACATGGTGTATCACTATGCTTCACGATTCTTTGATCACTTGTGACATGTACTCTCATGATCACAGAGTCTTCCCAGAATCACCCTATTTATAGGCATTCCCAGAATTACCCCATTGTGGGCATTCCCAGAATCACCCATTTATGGGCTATCCATGTATCACCCCTTGTGGGCCTTTGCATGGAATCATAACATAACCTGGTTGGATCCTTGTGTATTGATTGGGGGTACGGGAGAGTAGAAGTAGACATGTGAATAATATCCAAGTAGTGTAGTTCCCAGAACCACTCCATAGTATATAGTTCCCAGAATCTCCTATGCCATTCACATGTTTATATTGTACTCTGACTCACTAGCCACTGTTAGTTCTCTATTTATAGTAGATATTTCAATTACAGTTCTCTCTCTGTTTACATACTGTATTTCCTTCAGATCATGTATCTTACTCTACTGTATGTTTATATTTTCTAACCTGCTATGAACTGTTGAGATGTATTGTGATCGCTCCTGTCCTGACTGGACCTGTTGATAAATTTTACAGATAGCCTGGAGGTTGCCTGATAGTCTAGAGGAGACACAGCAGAGGTTGTATAGATAGCTAAGGTTTTGCTCATAGTTTATTTTCAGTTGTCTTGAGTTGTATTTATGGATTACTATATTTGAGCTTTGAGATGTATTTCTGGGTTGTGTATCTTAGACACTTAGACTTCTATCTGTTGTATCTCTTTTGGATTTTATGTTTTATCTATCTTCCATTATGCTCTACCTCAGATGTGATTGAGTTTACATTCTGCTATGTCACCCCATTCGGGGAGTATAAACTGCTTAGCCTTATACTGTTAGATGCATGAGACCTAGGACATCGTTCTACCGTCGACACTGCGGTGTAGGCTGGGCGTTGTTACTTCTCGTGCCCTTACCCTAGGGTGCGGGTCGTGACACCAAATACAGAGGAGATGCTGTCCAAATTTTCAGAAAAATATTTTTAAAGGGATTTTTCTATAAAAATTTACAATTTGAGTAAAACCTATTTTCAAAAGAAAACCGGTCTTTGCAAATGATTTATAGATTGGATTTGCTGGTTTTCAGATTTTATGAATTTTTGTATCACCAGTTAGGCGACGACCATATCGGTCGAATGAGCCTCGGCGAAGCACAAACGCTACAGGGTTCCTGTACATTGAGGCGCTAGCCAGCAACATGACATTTGGACCAAGTCTGAGACGTATTTTACAACTATATTTATATTTATAATTATTTTTAGAACTGGTACTGCTGTTAGTATTTTTGGTGCAGGACTTCGGCCTACTGTTTGGACCATTTGCGGCACTCAGAGCTCGCCCTAGGAATTAATTAATTTATGTAAAAATTTGTAAAGGGCATAAGCCCACTTTTCTATTTTATTTCGCTGTGACCCTGTATTGTGTAGCGTAGCTTTTTATTATTTTTCTGGAATGTTGATTTCGTCGTTAAACGCATAGAATTAAAAATGGAGATATTTATTTTATAAAGAAAATTAATAAAATTTTCTCATAATAAATAATCTAGTAATTTAAGCAAATCACATGTTTTCTCATTTAAAAGAAAAAACCTAGTTTTATATATATATATTTAAAATACAAAGTTTTGCCAAATTAACTGGTAATTGCCATTTTTTCAAATTAATCAATAACCGACTTATTTAATTAAAATGATAACTAACGTAGATTGCGACCCTAGATTTCTGGTAGACTAAATAATCTTAAAACCTGACTAGGGTCTACTTCTAGAGATTGTAACTAGCACACCTAGAATGGTTTCATTATGGTTTTAAGCCAAGGTTCTCAAATATAGGATCTCAGAGACAAACTTGACATCCTCCTCGGTACCGACTTTCCCGATCCAGTCAATTAACAGAGGCAAGTTACGGTTATATTTTCTTGTATTTTACTTAGTAATTGTCAAGCTGCATGTTTAAACCACATTGCTACACGGAACCCTCTCCTAGGGTTGTTTTTCATAAAGAAATTCTCTTTATTTGTTGTGTTTCTGGGAAAATTACAACTGTAGGAATCCGATCTAGAAGACGATCGCTTTATCCCTTGGACTATGCGAAGAAGAAAAGCTCTCAAAATTTTGACAGTAGATATCAATGTATCTGTACAATGAATGAGAAAAAAAAGAAATCTATTTATAGAGTCAAAAAAAAAGTAACTGAAAAGATAACTACCTCACCACTGGTGCACTTGAAAAGTCACGCAGACTCTAAATACACGCAGGGTTAGTGAGTAGTTACTGGACGTGGCCCGTAACTGTTGGACACATGGCATCAGTGCATGGGTCGTGTGCAAGTTACTGGGCACGCGAGAGAGAGATCGGTGGCATGGCTGCCACGTACTCCAGTTGAAATGAAATCCACGCTGACTTGCTGAAGGCAAAAATCCACGCAGATTCGTTGACATAGACTCGTTGAAGGCAAAATCCACGCAAGCTTTGAAGAAGAATACTTCAGAATTCACGCAGGCTTTGAGAAGAATAACTCAAAAGTCACGCAATGTTTTGAGGAAGGAGAAGGTTCAGAATCCACGCAAACCGCCAGCTGTCTTGATTTGGCACGCTTCGTCTGACACAAAATCTCTGACATTGATTATATTGTCAGCCGTATTAAATGAAGATAAGACCCAAAGTCGCGCTAACTTGGTGAAGAGTGGGTCTTGCTAAGGAAGATTGCAAAAGACGGCTGTGATCTCTCGAGTTCTGTGCATACGTGGCATACGAGGAGATGTTTCTCGACTGTTGTGTTGTCAGTCATTATGATTCTGACGTATGGCTGAGCTGTCTCTGCGTGACTTCTAAAGGAGATGGCCAGGCAGAACTTAGCGTATCTTTTGTGCTGCTTCTCGGATCACTCTGCGACTTGTTCTGATCAACTCAGCGTGACTTCATTTTTGAGGCCTACAAAACCCCCTTCAAAGTTTTCGAAAAATGATAAAATATTTTCGAAATACTTTGAAATAGAGATGGTGAAATGAGTTCAGTCACACTGAGATGACTCCAAAATTTTTCGGAAGTCGAAAAGACTTCGAAGTTCTTTGAAAATATCCAAATGAACTTATTTAATGTCATAATGACTCTTCGTTCTCTGAGACTGATTGCGTCCAATTTATGGTGGAATATGAACTGTCGACGAGATCTGTTATATAAACAGGAAGAGATTCTCAGTCTTGACATTCATCTCTCGAAAATATGACCCCAAAAGAAGCAGCCGAAGAGGAAGCACGAAAGTTGGGCTTTTGTTCCCATGGTGACCCCACTTTTGGGGGCAAAGAACCCGAACCTGTCGTCATCGAGCTCAAGGACGACTCCACGCAGTTAGCCAAGAATCTCTTGAGCTACTTTGGATTGGATGGCTCGTCTTGTTCTGATGGGCGGAGCCTTATGGAGAAGCGTGAAATGCTCGAGACTCTGTTGTATCGCCTGGGAGTTAAGAGCGTAGAGGAGTTAGGCATCAAACTTAGCCGCTCTGGAAAATAGAGCGTAACTTTCTACGCTTTTGTTTGCACTTTTCTGTTTTGTCTTTTTGTAAGGCCATCAGTGCCTGTTTAAAGAATGAAGTACAACTTTTTGCGTTTGATCTGCGTGCCTTTGACTGTTTCCAATGTTGCACTGTCTCCCGAAGTACACGTGACACTCATTCCACAATTTACGAGCGCTATTTATGCGGATCTTTTCCAAGAATAGACCTGCACTTGACCCTTTAAATAGATAGATGAACTCCACGCAAACTCATCTTCCCATTCTTCTTCCTCTCTTCTGAGAAATGAATTTTCTATGAGAAGAAAATAGGAAAGCCATGTTGTCTGATGTCAGATCTCTGTGCACGCTACCAGACATGAGTTTGCCGATCCTTAGCACCAAATTTGAAGGTAAGTCTGTGTACTTATTTTTGCTGTTGAAGATAGGCTTTCTGTTTTTTCTGTTTCTGATTTGAACAATACACGCCTGTCTCTGTTTGATAGATGCATACTGAATGATTTCTGTTGATCTTTCTGCAGAAACTTGGCTGAAAATTTTCTTCAGAACTGGAATTGGGGATGTGGATGCTGTGGAGAATATCCTGCTGACATCTACATCAGGGAGCTCATACGCTTTTGACGCGTAAATCAGATAACTCAGAACTCTTCGTGAGATAGAAGGGTCTTCCTTAGATGGTAGGAAGAGCCTTTATACACGAGAGTTGGATGGTGGAGTTAACTCTACTACCGAGAAATCGGGTAGTAGAGTTCCTTTTACGGGAGAACTAGGAATTGTATCCCAAGGTTGGATACATTCCTGTCTCCTCTGAAAGGTCGCTCCTAATCCACCAGTTGTATTGGCAGCAACACGTTTTCGTGTTGCCCTACTCTGTGGTTCTCCTCTCGTCTGAGAGATAAGACCAGAGTTTGATTCCTGCTGGACACCCAGGAATTGCCACAAATAACGAGATTGCCAGAGAAGATCCAAGAAGAAATAGATCTCAGTTGTACATAGAATGGAAATCCAAGATTTGTAATAGATTTCCATTATGATTTATAAGAAAGTCTAAGAAAATGTAATAGACTTTTTGTGGTGAAATGGGAATGGAAATGACAATTCTTCTATGCTCAATGATTTGTATTTGTGGATGAATTGTGGACATGATAGATAATAAAATCATCTTTTCTGTTTTAGAGTATATGATATTATCAGAGGTATTATGGACGTGATAATATATAGGAACTCGAAAGAAAATAGATTGATTTCTATGCAGAGGTCAAAACATGACAAATGAGTAAGTAGATTCGGAATTGATTCAGAGGTTATGAAAACGTGATCAATAACGAATCCCCACTTAATGAATTGATAGAAGATTATGAACGGACGAACCGTTAGGAAATGAAGAACAGATGAACTGTCGAGTGAATGTAATAAATGAACGGACGAACCGTCAAGTATTAATGAACATGTGAAACGTCGGATGAATGTGAGAAATGAATGGATGAACTGAATATCGGGAAAGAATACGTCCCTTCGATCCTTGTAACCATATGCCTATAAATAGAGCATATATTTGAGTAGAAGGATCGCATTTTATCCACAATGTCTTCTGAAGAGAATATAAAGAAGGCTGAAGTCGCCCCCGAAGCTACTGAAGGTGTTAAAGAACATCCACCTCCGCAGAAGAAGGAAATGGGCAAAAGCTCATCTACTCCCAAGCCGCCGAAAGATATCCTGGACTTCCTGGTCGAACCAGGAGAAACTGAAGAAGAAGAAGCAATGAGGCTGGCTGCCTGTCAATTCTTGGTGCGGTCAGGAAAAGATGTACTCAATTCTTTTGCTGATTATGTATGTGGTCCTCGTCCCAAATATGAAAGGGATTACAGTGATCTTCCATGATGATGTACTCTTTTTCTTGAAGAATTTGTCTCAAATAAACTCCATTTAAGGAAACTTTGTTTACGATATATCCTTCCCACTTTATATTTTTGCCTTTATTCATTGATCTTTTGACTCAGAAATCAGAAAGACTAAATATCATTTTCATAAATATGATATTGAGATAGAAAATTTAGAGGTAATATGGACATGATTTTCTGGATATCAAATTTGTTGAGAAAATGATACAAAGTAGAATACCTATCTCCACTGGGGATAATAGATATCAGAATGATTCTTCGAAAAGAACAATGAAACAGCTGGAGAATGATGGGAGGACAATCTTGATAGAAATATTAAACGTAGTACTTCTTCAAGAATTTGCCGTTGATGGGCATCATAGTGGCTTTACCATCTAGAGTAGTGAGTTGATAAGCCCCATTAGAAAAGATCTTATTGACAATGAATGGACCTTCCCATTTTGCATCAAACTTGCCCTTACTCATGTGTGTCATAGTCATCGGGCGTCTGACAGTAAGCACAAGTTCTCCTTTCTGAAATGTTCAAATTCTGACTTTCTTGTTAAAAGCCCTTCAAATTCTAGCTTGATAGAATTCAATATTCTGTTGAGCAGATAACCGCTTTTCATCCAGAGCCTCCAATTCGTGAAGTCGAAGACGATCATTATTTTCTGAGGTAAGTTCATTAGCGATTGCTATCCTTAAAGAAGGAATTTGAATCTCTAATGGGAGAACAGCCTCAGATCCGTACACCAGAGAGAAAGGTGTACACTTAGTAGCATTACGGACTTTAGTGCGATAAGCCCACAAGCATTTCTCGAGCTTGTCACTCCAATTACGTTTGTTAGTGGAGACAAACTTCTTTAGGAGTTTGATGATAGTCTTGTTGAAAGCTTCTGCTAATCCGTTAGCTGCAGGATTATATGCGATAGAAGCAACATTATTGATCCGGTGATCGTCACAGAATCGAGTAAATTTCTGGCTGACGAACTGTGGTCCGTTATCATGAACAATGCGTCGAGGAACACCAAATCTGTAGATGACGTGGTGCTTAATAAAGCTGATGACATTAGACGTCTTAACTTCAGATAAAGGAATGGCTTCGGCCTATTTGGAGAAGTAATCAGTTATTGCGAGAATGAACCGATGACCTTTAGATGACGGTAGATTGATCGGGCCGACAATGTCCATGCCCCAAGCTTCGAAGGGCCATGATGCTGCCGTCGGATGTAGAAATTCCGAAGGTTGATGTATAAAATCTGCATGGATTTGGCAAGCTTTGCATTTCCTTGCATATTTAATGGCATCTGATACCATAGTTGGCCAATAATAACCCATCCGTCGAATACGGTCTTGAAGTTTTGGCCCAGGTTGATGCGCTCCACAAATTCCATCATGTGCTTCACGAATAACTTGTTGGGCTTCATCACCAGCAATGTACCGAAGGAGTAAACCATCATAAGCTCGACGATATAAGGTCTTTGTTGTATGATTGTAATATAATCTGAGTGATCGTCGTCTGATAGATGCTGCCTCACTCGGATCATCCGGAAGAATATCATATAATACGAGATCTAAGAAAGGAAGTCTCCAATCTTTATCCGTATTCTGATCCTCAGTCGAGTTACTGAAGATGAATTCCATGCTGGAATTGGATGAAGATGATATCGATTTACGACTGAATCCAAATCCTCTTGTTGTGTTGACGTCATGAGATGTTGATTCTTCAATGTCAACTGGAAGTCCTAGAGTTAGGTTATTTTCAAGATGAAATAATTCTCGATTACGAACAACAATCATTTATTGCCGTCTGATTGGGATAGCCAGCACCGCTGCAAGATTAGCAAGGGCATCAGCTTCTGTGTTACATGCTCGTCTGACATGTTTAATAAAGAATTCCTTAAATGATGAGGCCATAGATATGGTCGCTCTATGATAAGGAACCAGATCTTGATGGCGAACTTCATAAGTACCCCTGATCTGATTGACAATAAGTTTAGAGTCTCCATATGCCTCCAAATATTGAATATTCAGATGTTTAGCGAGTTGAAGACCAATAAGTAATGCGTTGTACTCAGCTACATTGTTTGAACATGGCTGATCGAGAGAATAAGCTCTTTGGATGGCAAGACCTTCTGGCGATACAAGAACAATTCCAACTCCAGCGACAATATCGCCATTAGGACCAATTCTTGATGCTCCATCAAAGAATAGACGTCAAGTAGGATCTTCTTCAGCAATTTGATTTGAATCTAGGACTTCATCTGGGATTTCATCATAGAGTTTTGAATTTTCTGGAATTGAGTGAGCAGCCAGAAAATCTGCTAAAGCTTGTCCTTTGACTGATTTCTGAGGAATATAGTGCATGTCATACTGAGCAAGTAGGATTCTCCAGTTAGCCAATCGAGAATTCAAAACACTGGGTTTCTTCATCATGATCCGTATAGGATTGATCCTGGAGATGACATGAATAGTCTGGCCAATGATATAATGACGTGTCTTTTGGACAGCAAACATCAAGGCTAGACATTCTTTTTCAACCGGTGAATATCGAGGTTCAGCTCTGGTCATAGTGCGACTGAGATAATAAATGGCTTGTTCATGGCCATTTTGATTCTTTTGAGCGAGTAATGCACCCAATGAATGACTCATTGCTCGAGTATAGAGGAGGAACGGTATTCCTGAGACGGAAGGTACCAATACTGGAGGGCTCATTAGATATTGTTTTATATCATCGAATGCTTTCTGACATTCATCATTCCAGACAAAAGAGACACCTTTCTTCATAAGTTTGTTGAATGGTCTGCAGCGTCCTGATAAATTAGAAATGAATCTCCTGATATAAGCGATTCTTCCTTGAAATCCTCGTAGCTCTTTTAAGGTGCGTGGAGGACGCATCTTTTGGATGGCTTTGATCTTCTCGGGATCCACGTGTATACCTTTAGAGGTAATGACGAAGCCGAGAAATTTACCACTAGAGACGCCTAAGAAGGACTTAGTAGGGTTCATCTTTAATTGATGCTTACGCATTAGATCAAATATAGTCTTCAAATCTTGGATATGATCCTCCTTTTGTCGACTTTTGACTGCAATATCGTCAACATAGCATTCGACTGTTTTTCGTAAATGTTCACGGAATATAGTGCTCATAGCTCGTTGATAAGTTGCTCCTGCATTCTTGAGACCGAATGGCATAACTGTATAACAGTATGTACCAATCGGCATTCTGAAAGAAGTGTGCTTATCGTCTTCTGGGAACATTTTGATCTGATTGTACCCAGAATACCCATCCATGAATGACATTCGTTCAAATCCACAGGTATTATCAACCATGACATCAGTGATTGGTAGAGGGAATTCGTCTTTAGGACATGCCGCATTGAGATCGCGAAAGTCTATGCATACTCTGATCTTGCCAGTCTTTTTAAGAACAGGAACAATATTAGCCACCCAATCGGGATGTTGTTCCTCTCTAATAAACCCAGAGGTAATGAGTTTATTGACTTCAGCTTCAATTGCATCCATGATGTCTGGACGAAATCGTCGCTGTTGTTGTTTGACCGGTTTAGCATTCGACAAGATATTGAGTTTGTGAGTTGCAATTTGAGGATCAAGCCCTGGCATATCTTCATAACTCCAAGCAAAGACATCGATGTAATCACGAATGAGTTTGATCATGTCTTTCTTATCAGTTTCTGAAAGACTTTTACTGATGAATATTGGTTTGGGAGATCCCTCTTCACCAACATCTATTTGAACAAGTTTATCTTCAGTCGGAGGTTCCTTTTGCTCGAAACGGAACTCCCATTGATTATCTAATCTTTGGGCCTACTGTTCTGATTCAGGTGAGATTTCAAACTCTTCTTCGTCTTCATCACTTTCTTCAGAATGGTCAATAGAAACCATATTGGAAGACAGAAGGTTGCAATAGAAGTCACCGATACTCGTATCGGAATCCCAAGAAGTGGTACTAGAAGAATCAGATCTCTTATCTTCGTCAGACTCAGGATCTTCATGGATAATATTGATGAAAGGAGTAGGAGCAGTATAACCCAATCCGTATTTCGTCCTTCCATATTTCAAAGGAGGAATCCGGACAGGTATTTTTCTTCCTTTTCTATTATTGAGGCCAGTCCTGAAGTCATAGCCCATATTTTTGATGATGTCTCTAGATTGCTGACTATAACGACGTAGTTGTAATATTCCAGTATCATCATTTTTGTCATCATCTTCAAGATCAGAAGGATTTTGAGGCCCTTTGTAGAAGAATATTGGAATGTCTCCTGGCTTTCTGCTGGGAACTAGAAAGTATGAAGATTGTACAGGTTCTAGAGATACATCTGTATGAACAGTCTGTACAACTCCTATGGTTATTGTGTTCAAGTCATCTAACAGATGTAAATAACTATGAACATAATTACACACATCAACGTACTGCAAAGGTGGAGACTTTTCATTAAATGTAAAAGCAGCAATATTTATATTGGAAGAAGGCTGAGCCTTAGAGATTTTAGCCAAGTCAATGACTAAAGGGGGAGAAGAAGAAGAAGCTTTGTTTCGATTAAGATCGATAACAAATGACTCAGAAGAGGTGAGCTCCCTTGAAGTTTGAGTAGGAAGAGTAGTCCGCCCTCCAACTGAAATTAGCAGAGTATCTTGTGAAGGTACAGGAACTGTAGTACGCCCACTGACAGGAATGATCAGTGTATTTTGAGTAGATGACTGAGGTAACGGAGAGATCCGTCCACTCACTGGAATGATGAAAGAATCTTCTCCAGAGGGTTTAGGAGATGGTTGCTGAGTAGTTCAACCTTTAACAGGGATTATTAAAGTCTCACTTTGTGCATCTTCTTTCTCCATAGCTTGTATGATCCTTGTATACTCTTCTTTGTACATTCGGGAATCGTTGAAATAAGCTTCAACCCCATGGAAGGGATTTATATCAGCAACTTCTTTTTGTACTCTTCCATTGTTATCAATGTATTTAAAACATTGATGAAGAGTAGAGGGCACCACATTATTTTCATGAAGAAAGGGCCTCCCCAGAAGAAGATTATAGGATCCCGCAATCTCGATCACATAAAAAGTGACTTTAGATCTGAAATCGCCTATCTGAAGCTTCAGATGAATCTTTCCCAAAGGCTCACTTCGGCTTTGATTGAATCCCAAGATAGTAGTAACCGTCTTGGAGAGCTTGTGAAGAGGGATTTTTAGTTCATCCAACAAACTCTTTAGCATTATACTTATAGCAGACCCTGGGTCAATGAGGATACGATCTATCTTCATCGTATCAATATAACCAGTGTAGTAGAGAAGTCGGTCATGTCGATTATCCTCCAGTAACATGTCATCTTGTGTAAAGGTGATATTTGGGATAATCTCCAGTATACTGTTGCAATGTAAGCAAGTGGCAGGTTCCGTATCCGGCTTCTTCAATTGTGCAAGACATGAGTCAGCTTGTAGAAGTGCTTCACTTAACGTCTCCCGAGTCTCTTTGGAAAGACGTAGAAGTTCAAAAAGGGACATTCTAGCTGGAGTATTAGCAAGTTGAGCCAAAATGTCGAAGTTGTAAGGCTTCTGAAGTCCAAGAGGAGAAGACTTCTTGATTGGCTTATCAAACCGAGCCTGTTGTTTGCCTTTCTCCAGAGCCGTAGGCTTGGGAGGAACAGGTTCAGTAGATGATTCTTCTTCAGGAGGAACGTTAGGAACATCTTTAGCATATGAAGGGATATCAGTAGGATCTTCAGGATTTTTAGAATAATCCTTTAGGTAAGGTTTCCCCGTTCGAGTAGCACTAACAAGTGCTTCTTCTTTGTCTTTTGGCTCTGTGTCAGAGGTAGACCCAAGAGAAGTCATATGACATGACTTGATCTTTCCAGCCTTCTTGGATTTTTGAGAAGAAATCTTTTGAGGAGAAGGCGATTCAAAATCTGCCACTAGATCAGGATGGATCCACATGATTTCTCCTGTTTCCAAAGTGATTGGCACTAATCCTTCAGACTGTGGAGGAGGAAGATTCACTATGTCAAGAGTTGCCTTGGGAATAGGAACAATCCCACTTTCAAGGAGTTGAGGAGGAAAATTTCTAAATTGCATAGAGACGACGTTGGAGGTGACGGTCTTCTCTTTTGGAGTAAGAGAGAGAGCTCCAGATTTAATCATTTCTTGGATCTTTTCTTTCAATACATAACATGTACGAATTGTGTGACCCAGCATTCTGTGATATGGACAGTATTTAGGATGATCTGTCTTACCAGCTTCATCAGGTTTCTTGATCTCTGGTAATTGTATTTTATTACCTTTCAGCAGACATTCAAAGATACCAAGGACATCGTCGTCATCAAAAGAATATTCTTCTCTGGGGCGAGGTGTTCTTGATTGTTGAGTTGTAGAGGCAGGAGTTTAAACATTTGATGCATCTTTGCTCTGAAGATTAACTTCAAGAGTTTCTTTTCCTTTGCGAGCATTATTTTTATTGTTAGCACCTTGTCCTGTTTCTTTAGGAGTCATCTGCACTCCTAAACCTTTGAAGGTTTCAGCACTGATTTCTGCAGCTTTGGCACTGACTATGAAGGAAGGCCAATCTTGAAATTGAGTGAACCCTGTCCACATACTGATGATTGGCAACAAGTTTGATTTGTACGTGTCAATGGTGACAGCATCAGGAGTTCCAAGAGGCATCTTCAGAGCTTCTCTTCGAAACCGTTCAATGTATTCCTCTGTAGATTCATTATTTTTCTGCTTGATTCTAATAAGAGCAGACATAGTCATGTCATTAAGCCCTTCATAGAACCTTTCAAGAAACATCTGTTTGAAACCAGCAAATGAAGTAATACTCCCATCTGGGAGACTTCTATACCATTCATAAGCTGTTCCCTTGAGACATCCAATAAATACCCGAGTAAGGAGGGCATCACTTGGTTATAGTTGATCAGTCATCACTTCAAAGTGATTGATAAACTGACTTGGAGAAGTGGTTCCATCATAGAATGAGATAGTATGAGACTTGTATTTAGGAGGATATGATACTTGCTTCCATTCTATCGGATAAGGCTGCTTGATGCCTAACCTTTGTAAACCATCCTTCTGTTTGAATGCCTCGAATTGAGTTTTGAGATTCTTCAATTCTTCAGAGACAACTCCCGAAGATTGTGGAGTTGTGGCTTGTAGAGAATAGTTGGGAGGAGGAACAGCATTGTAAGCACTACCCCCAGCTCCAGAGAGACTAGGATTTGGTTGAGCTGGTCCAGGAGTATTGGATTATACTGCTGGAGGAACTTGTACTAGACTTATATCAGTATCAACTGGTATGGCATCTGATACAGTCTGTCGATTTTGCAACTGAGCTGTCATGAGTTCATACATCGACTTCATTGTGTCAGTCATAGACTTCATTTGCTGTTCCAAAGAAGCAATTCTTTGATCTTGAGGAGTCAAGGAAGAAGAAGGTTCATCAGTATTCCTATCAACCATGTAAGTCGTGACTGTATGAGGGATTATTGATGAACTAGTGGATGTTGTATACTCTGAATCATTGCTTCGTGTATCAAAGTCAACTATAGGAGAATTACCCCCAGTAGGAAGAGGTGGGAAGTTAGATTCTCCAAGAAATTCAGAATCAATTTCAGGGATCAAATTTCTTTGACTAGAAGCCAGGACTCTTGCTCTGGTGTTTCTATATACTCCATCTGGACTATCAACTCTACCCCCGGTGTCCCGAGAAGTCATGTTGACAGAGGCAAACAAAGGCTCATCTTCATCAGGCATAGGTTCATACTGAATCCTATTGAAGACAGACTGTCGTTTATTTTGACATCTGCATTGCATTGTGACTCTTGGCTGGAAGTCACATTCATGATCACCATGGTCTTGAACTGTTGATTGACATCTGTACTGAATTATGACTCTTGGATATAAGTCACATTCAGCATGTTCCTTTGATATAGAATTACTCCTTCTTTTCTGTTGAAGATATTCCCGTAAATCTGTTTGTGAAGATTGAGGAGTATACTTCCTGTTCTTGGGTCTTGATGGCTCTTGATTATACAAAGAGTGATTAATGTGAGCCACATAATTTCTTGTATACTCTGCATCTGGATCTTTTATCTTCATATCCAATTGGTATGGTTTCTTAACACCAGAAGTGCTGAGTTTTGTTCTTAAATCAGTGGAAGGTAACACATTAATTTTGGAAACATGGAGTTTTCCTTCCATTGATCTGGATATTTACAGAGAAGGAAGAGTTAAACCACTCCCTTGATTAGAAGTTGGTAACAGACCCTCTTTAATGGACAGATTCTGTGCCCAATTTGAAGAAATCAAAGAAGAAAACATTAAGGAATGTTCTTCTTAGACTCATTCAGATTTTGAGACATAGAATGTCCAGAAGGAAGAGTAGTCAAAAGACCATCTCCTTTCCTTTGACTAACAAAAGTATCAGTCAAAGCTGTTCCTGAAGTAAAAACTACAGGAGCAGAAGAAACAACTAAAGAGTTATTCCTTTTCGAAGGGACTTTGTGTGGAAGACCACCCCCAGTTCTAGTAGAACTCGGTGAAGAAGAAGAGATAACTAAGGAGCTATTCTTCTCTGATGAAATACACGCTGAAACAGATTTGGCTAAAGAACCAGAGCTGTTAGCGTGACTTTTGATTTTAGAATTACACGCTGGAACAGATTTGGCTAAGGAGCCAGTACTGTCAGCGTGACTTTTGAATGTGGGATTGCACACTGGAATAGATTTGGCTAAGGAGCTAGTACTATCAGCGTGACTTTTAGAGTTGAATTTGCACACTGGAACAGATTCGGCTAAGGAGCCAGTACTGTCAGCGTGACTTTTAGAGTTAAATTTGCACGCTGGAACAGATTTGGCTAAGGAGCCAGTACTGTCAGCGTGACTTTTAGAGTTGAATTTGCACGCTGGAACAGATTCGGCTAAGGAGCCAGTACTGTCAGCGTGACTTTTAGAGTTGAATTTGCACGCTGGAACAGATTCGGCTAAGGAGCCAGTACTGTCAGCGTGACTTTTAGTTACTGTCATCTTCGAGCGTACAAGAGTGTGCGTGCTTGCAGTGGAGTTCTTGCCAGTGTTAGGAGTAGACACTGTGGCAGAGACTTCACCATTGACTGCCAACTGATTCTTAGGGACATAGACAAAGTGTCCCTTCGACTTGGCAGTGATGATGGAGGCTGGAGTGGGCTTGCCACCCTTAGCCCGCTGCATTTCTTCATAGGCGAGTTGATCGAATTTGATCGTCATCACCTTCTTCGTCGAGCCGATTGACGAAGTATCGCATTGAGTTGTTACCATCTCAGAAGAGGAGATGGTTTTCTCCAGCAGAGTCGCCAATTTGTTTTCCATAAAGAAATTCTCTTTATTTGTTGTGTTTCTGGAAAAATTACAACTGTAGGAATCCGATCTAGAAGACGATCGCTTTATCCCTTGGACTATGCGAAGAAGAAAAGATCTCAAAATTTTGACAGTAGATATCAATGTATCTGTACAGTGAATGAGAAAAAAAAGAACTCTATTTATGGAGTAAAAAAAAGTAACTGAAAAGATAACTACCTCACCACTGGTGCACTTGAAAAGTCACGCAGACTCTAAATACACGCAGGGTTAGTGAGTAGTTACTGGACGTGGCCCGTAACTGTTGGACACATGGCATCAGTGCATGGGTCGTGTGCAAGTTACTGGGCACGCGAGAGAGAGATCGGTGGCATGGCTGCCACGTACTCCAGTTGAAATGAAATCCACGCTGACTTGCTGAAGGCAAAAATCCACGCAGATTCGTTGACACAGACTCGTTGAAGGCAAAATCCACACAAGCTTTGAAGAAGAATACTTCAGAATTCATGCAGGCTTTGAGAAGAATAACTCAAAAGTCACGCAATGTTTTGAGGAAGGAGAAGGTTCAGAATCCACGCAAACCGCCAGCTGTCTTGATTTGGCACGCTTCGTCTGACACAAAATCTCTGACATTGATTATATTGTCAGCCGCATTAAATGAAGATAAGACCCAAAGTTATGCCAACTTGGTGAAGAGTGAGTCTTGCTAAGGAAGAATACAAAAGACGGCTGTGATCTCTCGAGTTCTGTGCATACGTGGCATACGAGGAGACGTTTCTCGACTGTTGTGTTGTCAGTCATTATGATTCTGACGTATGGCTGAGCTGTCTCTGCGTGACTTCTAAAGGAGATGGCCAGGCAGAACTTAGCGTATCTTTTGTGCTGCTTCTCGGATCACTCTGCATGACTTGTTCTGATCAACTCAGCGTGACTTCATTTTTGAGGCCTACAAGGGTTCAGATATTGATTGATATTGATTGTGGGGATTGGGAGAATAGTGTAACGTTTATGGCCAATACCTCTCATATTGCATATTGTGCGAGCTTACCCCTCTTACACACGGGGATAAGCCGTATCGCGTCGCTAGGACGCTATTGTATAACCCAAGCCGGTCATAGACGATTACACATTCAAATCACATTGTTTTCAATTGTTAAAATGCTGGAAAATATTGTTTCAACTGTTTAGCCTGCACTTTTCCATTATTACTTGAAATATGAGATACATATTCGTACTTGCTCCCTCCTGACTGGAGACAACATTTTTAGGTGACTTTGAGGATGCTGAGCTATTGTACAATAGCTACTATGATCCGACTTTGTACCTTGTGGTGTTGCCGGAGTCCCCCTTGGAGGACGCAGGACCTGAGGCCGACGAGCCGACCACTTAGATAGTCGTTTCCTGTTTTCTAGTTTTGTTGTTTTGGAGTTTTGTTAATTTGAATTCAGCATTTTATTTCAGTTCTTTCATTTCCAGTTGTACTTTTCAATTGTTGAATAAAAGTTTTAAAATTTCTGTATATTCGAGTTGTGACAAATGTATAGATGTTGTTGTGAATACCTGCATATAGAACAGCTTACTGCCGCCATCTCACAACGGTGCAGGCTGGGCATGATCCGGTACGACCCAAATAATTTTGGGATCGGGTCGTGACATATTTTTAGTTGTGGCCCATACAGGTCGTGAAACAACAACTTAGGAAAACATACCTAGAAACAATTAGAACACTAGAATATTGATTTGTCACAACATAGGTCCGAATTATATATATATAAATATTTTTGTTTGATTATAGACTGGTAGGATACCTTGCTTATGTATTGCATCCTAAACCTTCCAGAGTATGGCCAAAGGAAAGACTACCCGTTTCGGCCCTGCTGAAGATGAGGTGTCATCTACCAATCACACCCTACATCCTCAAGCACGCCGGAACCCTCCTCCCTTGCAGCTGACTGACCGTCCCCATGCTGCACCAGCACCCCGTCCCGTTTACGCTACTACAACGTAAGCGACAGAACCTGCACTTCTCCGGACTGAGCCACAGTCCCCTACGGTAGTACCCGCACCAGTTTCCCCGCCAGTATCGGTGGACCCCACCGAGCTCGTAGGCCTGTTACGAAAAGGCTTTAGCTCAAGAGATCTAGTGCCTAGGTGAAGTACAAACGCTTTAGCTCAAGAGATTTGTGAAGAAATTTGGATTCAGAGATTCCTTCAAGAACTGGAAATAAAATTTGGATCCGTGTTCGATTTTATAATGATAATGAGCAACTACTATTGCTAGTGATCTGATCCAGGATGTTCGATCGAAGCACATAGAGAATGATCATAATTTTATTATGTATTGTAGAAAATAATAATGCCTTGTTCACATTGATGGAGGTTGATTACAATATATATATGGTCTACATGAGTGGGCTTATGGGCCATATTTATATTAGTTACAAATATAATCTTAATCTAACACCCTCCCTCAAGTTGGAGCATGCAAGTCAAAATTGTCCAACTTGGGAAGGAAAGAATCAAACACTTGCTTGCCAAGGGGCTTGGTGAAGATGTCAGCCAGTTGAGAAGAAGTAGGAACATGCGAGGCTATTACGGTGCCATCTCTAATAGCATCACGAACAAAATGCAAATCCACTTCAATATGCTTACCGCGCTCATAAAATACCGGGTTCTGAGCCAGGTGCAGGGCTGACTGACTGTCACAATACACCGACATAGCAGACTCCTGGCGAACGCCCAAACACACCAATAACTCCTTCAACCATTTCAACTCACAAACAAGCGCAGCAAGAGATCGGTATTCAGCTTTAGCGGAAGATCGGAAAATAGTTGATTGCTTCTTGGTCTTCCAAGAAATAGGAGACCCCCTCAAAAACACCAACCAGCCTGTAACAGAACGGCGAGTCAAGGGACAACTGGCCCAGTCGGAATCATACCAACCAGAAAGACGGAGATCACAATCAGCTTTCAAAAGAATACCCTGTCCTGGTGCATTTTTGAGATATCTGACAACTCTCAAAGTAGCATGCCAATGATCTTGTCGAGGCTCCTGTAAGAATTGAGACAAGATATGCACAGCATAGGCCAAGTCAGGGCGAGTAAATGATAGATAAATCAACCTCCCAACCAGCCTCCGATAAGTCTCTGCATCCGCCATCCTTGGACTAGTTGATTCTGCCAGCTTGTGATTGGGCTCCATGGGAAAGCCAGCAGGGCGAGACCCCATCAAACCACATTCTAAAATGATGTCCAAAGCATATTTCCTTTGACACAAGGAAATTTTTTCCGCACTCCGAGCCACCTCTATGCCAAGAAAGTACTTTAACACACCAAGGTCCTTCATGTGAAAGCAAAAACTAAGGTATTTTTTGAAAACATCTAAAGCACCTGTGTTATTACCAGACACAATCATATCATCCACATAGATCAAAACATGCAACTCTACCTTCTCCTTAAAAAAGAGAAAAGGAAATAATCGGAATGTGATTGAATAAATCCATAGGATATCAGAGAAGCAGTAAGCTTAGCGAACCAACAACGTGGTACCTGTTTCAATCCATATAGAGACTTATGCAGGCGACACACTTTGTTGGGTTCACTATGCGAAAAACCTGGCGGCAACTTCATATACTTCTTCGGTTAGATCTCCATAAAGAAAAGTATTGTGCACATCCATCTGGTGCAAAGTCCAGCCTCTAACAGCCGCAATAGCCAAGAACGTTCGAACTGTAGGCATCTTAGCTACCGGGCAAATGTTTCTGAATAGTCGATCCCCTCAACCTGATGATTACCGAATACAACCAGCCGTGCCTTTAAGCGCTCAACACTGCCGTCGGATTTGTACTTTATTTTGTACACTCATCTACTTCCCAATGCTTTCTTTCCAGGAGGCAAATCGACAAGACTCCATGTCCCATTATCTTCCAGAGCCTGTATTTCAGTTTGCGTAGCTGCTCGCCAGCCTGAATCTCGCGAGGCCTGGCGATATGAAATAGGCTCAACACCGGCAGTGATAGCTGCAAGAAAATCTCTGTGTCCAGCAGTAAATATGTTATAACTTAGAAATTGTGTTAGAGGATACGAAGTACCTGAGGAAGTGACGGGAACAGATGAACTGTGGTGAAGGGGGGGACTTTTACTTCAAACAGCATTCGTCACAAAATCCTGTAATTGTACTGGTTGTGATTTTTTTCTCACTCCTTCTTCCCAATACTACCTCATCGGGCACCTCTGGCAACACTGTATCCCCTGTATCATTAGTAGTATCCGTATCACCCCCAACGGACTCTCCTATCAATACTTCTGCATCTACCTGTGCATCCTTGCCACTCGGTGCCGAGCCACCAGCAACCACTCCGGCCTTAGCAACCGTAGCCGCCACCATCCCAAAAACCTCTATATCGTCTTCCGGCACCTCAACAGATGTATAACGTATCGCAGAAGACATCTCGCTAGCAGAGCCATACCCAGGAAATTCTGTTTCATAAAAAGTAACATCACGGGACACAAAAAATTTACCAGTCTCCAAATCATGCAGTTTCTATCCCTTTTTATCAAATGGATACCCAACAAAGATACATTTTCTGCTCCTGCTAGCAAATTTATCATGTCGGGATTTCAAATCAAACGCATAGCACAGACAACCAAAAATACGTAGATGATCATACGAAGGAGTCGAACCATATAAAACTTTATAAGGAGACTTAAAATGCAAGATACTAGAAGGGGTTCTATTTATCAAATAACATGCACCCACACATTCCCCCCAAAAATCTACGGAAAGAGAACCCTGAAATCTCAATGCCCTGGCTACATTTAAAATATGTCAATGTTTTCTTTCCATACTTCCATTCCGTTGTGGTGTCCCAATACAGGATGTTTGGAACAATATACCTTGAGATAAAAAATAATCTCGTAAACAATTAAATTCAGTGCCATTGTCACTCCGCACCCGACGGATATCAACCCCAAACTGACGCTTCACCATAGCAATGAATTTAAGAAATGCAGAATAAACAACACACTTATCCGTTAATAAAATAACCCAAACAGCTCTAGAAAAATCATCCACCAAAGTCAAAAAATATCGTGCCCCATTAGATGACGGAACACGATATGGTCCCCACAGATCACAGTGTATAAGTTCAAAGCATCTCAAAGCACGACTACTACTATCAGGAAAGGCATCACGAGTCTGTTTAGCTTGATGACAAATATCACAAGCTTTATGAGAAAACACACTACTACCAAAGAGAAAAGGTAAAGTCTGTATTACTTTATCTGAAGGATGCCCCAGTCTACTATGCCAAACCTCAGAATCACTCTCTTTGCATGCCAGGATCACCGAAGCCAAAGAAGCTGGAACCTTCCCCAAAAAGTAAAGTCTACCCCTTTGTTCACCTGCTCCAATCACCATCCTCGTACTTCGGTCCTGAACAAAACACAAATCAGGAGTAAATAACATATCACAATTTCTGGCACCAATCAATTGTGAGACAGAGATCAAATTGTAAGTCAATGTTGGAACGTAAGGAACATCCATCAACACCAATGAAGCAGTAAAAAATACTTTGCCTCTCAGAACAGCCTCAATAGTGCTCCCATCAGGCAAAATCACAGGACATACAGGGCCCTCAAAGCAATCAACTAAACAGTCACGAGAGCCTGTCGCATGAAGAGTAGCCCCAGTATCGAATATCCAAGGGACAGAAGAATTCTTACCCATCAGACGATCAGAGTTTGATAAACCAGGTTTGGAAGGATTGTCGTTACCCAGCAAGCTCATCAGTTTCTGCCATTGTTCACCTGAGAGTGGCGAAGGATACCCTCCATGCATCATGTCTACCGAACTTTCAGCAAGACCAGCAGGGACACCATGACCAGCAACGACAACTTGATGAACAACCCCTGCGCCACCAGTACCGCGTCCTACATCACATCTCTGCTGTGGTGCCGGGCCTCTGCCACCGCCAGCACCACGTCCGCCCTCACGCTGAGGACGAGTCTCTCACTACCAAAATAAGTCATATCAGCGACGTAATTAGCGACGCCAACTTAAAACGTCGCTAATATTTTTGGATTTAGCGACTCCTAAAATATGCGTCACAATACGTCGCTGGTAGCGACATATTGCGACTACATTTAGTGTAATAAAAACCAACGTCGTTGATTTGTCGGAAAACGTCGCTAGTTTTATTATTTCAGTGACGTTTAGCGTCGCAACGATTATTAAGTCGCCGAATATTAAATGATTACCGACGCTTGGCGACGTATTTTCGGACGTCGCTAATTTCTGATAAGAAGGGTTTCCTCGGTTCGACTTTTCATTTCTTCCTCTCCCCAATTTTTTTGTTTCCGCCCCTCTTTCCCGACCTCGACGACAACCACCCCCTTTCCTCCGGCGCCGCTCATCCTCCTCCTCCACCGCGAGCCCCTTCTCCTCCCTCCGGCGAGCCCGTTCTCCTCCTCCACCGCGAGCCCCTTCTCCTTCTCCACCGCGAGATCCTCCTCCTCCTCCACCACCGCGAGGAGACTGAAGGTAAACCCTAACCCTAATTGAGATGTTTTTCGTGTCCAAAATAGACACGGAGACACATTACGACCATGTGTTCACTGATACAGTGTGTTCGTGAGGTTTTGGATACTTTGTGTCCATTTGTTGGACACGTGGACACCCGCAAGCATGCATATATATGTATTTCACCTCTGTACACTTAATCCCCTCCTCCTCCACCACCGAACTTGTCCTCCTCCTCCTCTTGCACCACCGTGAGGAGACTGAAGGTAAACCCTAACCCTAATTGAGGTGTTTTTCGTATCCAAAATGGACACGGAGACACGTTACGACCATGTGTTCACTGATACAGTGTGTTCGTGAGATTTTGGATACTTTGTGTCCATTTGTTGGACACGTGGACACCCCCAAGCTTGCATATATATGTATTTCACCTCTGTACACTTAATCCCCTACATACACTTGTGTATTTTCGTATTAATTTGGATTTGCATATTGGGTTTGGGTTTCGATATAGTGTTTGATATATTGTTTCACCTTGCAACATTCCTACACTTATTTTAGACAACAAGTATATGAACCAATTAGTCAACATCTATTTGTTGAAGTATGGTACTCCATTCTTCGTAAGTTCTAGCTATATATGTCTCTCAAGATCCAATACTCAAAAATCCTAAGAAGAAGAAGAAGAAAAGAATAAAATGACATCGCTCAACACCCTATGACAACTCTTTATAGAATTGTGTTAAAGTGTGAGTTCTACAGTATGAGTTCTACAGTATGGTTCTCTTTGTAGAATAAAATGACATCGCTCAACCCTATCGATCCTCCATACAAGTCTTCCTTCATCTATTGTCTTAAAGTGTGAGTTACAGTATGGTTCTCTTTGGTGAATTGTGTCTTATTATAGTCCCTGCAGCCATTCGACTGGCGAGGCAGAAACTATGTAGTCGTAGATAAAATTGACTGTCATCCGACCCTCATCCCTCGACAATGATGATACGACAACCAACCGGAGAGGCAAGGACATAGTCCCTGCATCCATTTGGATTAGTAAATGTTAATATGGGATTTGGATTCATGGTGTATATGTTCACTGTCTCAAGGACATAGTCCCTGCAGCCATTCGACTGACGAGACAGAAACTATGTAGCCGTAGATAAAGTTGACTATCCTTCGACCCTCATCCCTCGGCAATGATGATACGACAACCTATCACTATATCTTATATAGTAGTAGATGATGTCTTAGTATTACAATTATATTATTTGTGACTATCGATCTTACCAGATGGCACCCATGACCTGAGGAGCGGCACGTCGTTTGAAGAAAACAGTGAATGCTGAGGTGGCTCCTCCTATAGTTGAGGAGGAAGTGGCACCAGTTGCTAGTGAGACCGGGAGTTCTATTCATCCAGCACTGGTAGCTAGTGAGACCGAGAGTTCTCTTCATGCAGTCCTTGCAAGGGACGACCTCTCTCCTTGCGCCAAAAATCTCGCTTTTTCGAGGTGGTTGCGTGAACGTATCACTGAGCGTTTGCGTGAGCATCGTGGTTCTCATTAGCTATTAGTATTTGTATTGGACTATTTGTATTGGGTTGTTTTTGTATTAGACTATTTGTATTGGACTACATATATGAATTAGAACTGTGTCAATCTCTGGATTATATGGGACTATGACATGGTGATCAGGACATAGTCCCTGCAGCCATTCGACTGGCGAGGCAGAAACTATGTATCCGTTGATAAAGTCGACTGTCCTCCGACCCTCATCCCTCGGCAATGATGATACAACAACCCAACCGGAGAGGATACTCTGAGAGATCCATCTGAGAGGGACGTATACTCTGAGAGATCACCTTTACAAGAATTATATCAGTAGTGGGATCGAGTGTTGGAGGAAATATTATCAAAGTATACGTCCTACTCAGATGAGTCTCTCATCGTTACTATTTTTTCCTGACAGCATGGTGGATGTGCTCCGTCCACAGATTCTTGCTCCAAGCCAAAACTTTGTCCCGAAGCTCAAGTGGACATCCTTGGTGTAGAGCTCGAGTGAGAGGTTCCTGACAGCATGGTGGTCTCCTTTGTTAAAGTATCCATGCTCATCACGAGCACGGATACTTTAACAAAGAAGACCACCATGCTGTCAGGAACCTCTCACTCGAGCTCTACACCAAGGATGTCCACTTGAGCTTCGGGACAAAGTTTTGGCTTGGAGCAAGAATCTGTGGACGGAGCACATCCACCATGCTGTCAGGAAAAAATAGTAACGATGAGAGACCCATCTGAGTAGGACGTATACTTTGATAATATTTCCTCCAACACTCGATCCCACTACTGATATAATTCTTGTAAAGGTGATCTCTCAGAGTATACGTCCCTCTCAGATGGATCTCTCAGAGTATCCTCTCCGGTTGGGTTGTGTTCTAAGCCATCCGTTCTCACAGAGGGTCCTATTTTGGATTCTATATTTTGTATTTTGGTTTCTGTATTTTGTATTTTAGTTTCTGTATTTTGTATTTTGGTTTCTGTATTTTGTATTTTGTATTTTGGATTCTGTATTTTGTATTTTGGTTTCTGTATTTTGGCTCCAGCTCCATTTACATTAATCTACGGTACGACATGGTGATCAGGACATAGTCCCTGCAGCCATTCGACTGGCGAGGCAGAAACTATGTAGCCGTAGATAAAGTTGACTGTCCTCCGACCCTCATCCCTCGGCAATGATGATACGATGACCGATCAGAATCCTCGACTCTCTTTCGCTTCTTGGATATTGACCCAGCTTCCAATCTCTCATTTTCCTCCGGGTCCACTCTACTCCCAATCTCTTCCTCTTTTATACACGGATCTTCAGAATCAATACCATCCAAGGAAGGCAAAACTGAATAAGCATTGTCTTCCGGATCGTCCTCATCAAGGCATAATGGGCTGCTCAGCGTGCCCAGCTTCTTCAACTTCTCGCTGGCTGCAGAGTCGAAATGGGAACGGGTCCTCTTTGCCGGCCCGAAGCTCTGACTCGCACTCGTCGCCGCGCTACTGGTTTCCTCTCCTCCTCTGACGCGGGTCATAAGAAAAGAAATTTCGTACCTCTTCTTCACATAAACATCATTGCCGCCTTGTACTCGAGCCTCCTCGTCTGTGACGCTATCCGACTTCTCGGTGCCTACATTGGCGACAATGATGTTTATGTGAAAAAGAGGTACAAAATTTCTTTTCTTATGACCCGCGTCATAGGAGGAGAGGAAACCGGTAGCACGGCAACGAGTGCGAGTCAGAGCTCCGGGCCGGCAAAGAGGACCCGTTCCCATTTCGACTCTGCAGCCAGCGAGAAGTTGAAGAAGCTGGGCACGCTGAGCAGCCCGTTATGCCTTGATAAGGACGATCCGGAAGACAATGTTGATTCAGTTTTGCCTTCTCCTCTCCTCCACCGTGGCTATGGACCCATCTGCTCCTTCCTACTTCCATTCTTCTTATTTGACTCTCTCAGGCACATATGATATCCAGCTCAAGTGTAGAGTCGGAGGAGAAGAAGTGGACAGGAAGAGGAGGGGGAAGCAGCACAGCCAGCGGCATGACCCGGAGGAAGTACAGAGGTTTTCTTCAACATACGTAGGAGAACTATAAGGATATATCTTTTCACAATATGTCATCTTGTCAAAGACCCTTAATGTGACAACCATGTTACTGCGGTGTCGGAAGACTAACATGTCATAATTTTCTAAGCCGTGTGTTTTGACATAATCCTTCCAACTCTTTCCTCCTATGTCGTAATCTTTTATTATTACATAGAACTGAAATCTGGTTGGAGGATTATGTCAAAACACACGGCTTATAAAATTATGACATGTTAGTCTTCCGACACCGCGGTAACATGGTTGTCACATTAAGGGTCTTTGACAAGGTGATATGTTGTGAAAAGATATATCCTTATAGTTCTCCTACGTATGTTGAAGAAAACCTCTGTACTTCCTCCGGGTCATGCCACCGGCTGTGCTGCTTCCCCCTCCTCTTTCTGTCCACTTCTTCTCCCCCGACTCTATACATGAGCTGGATATCATATGTGGCTGAGAGAGTCAAATAAGAAGAAGGGAAGTAGGGAGGAGCAGATAGGTTCAGAGCCATGGTGGAGGAGAGGAGAAGGAAAATGCTTGATCAGAACTTAAGGTGAAAAAGTTGTGACGTTGATAGCGTGAGAGAGGAAGAGGGTGGAAAAGATCTTCTCCCCCGACTCTACACTTGAGGTGGATATCATATTTTGGTTTCTGTATTTTGGCTCCAGCTCCATTTGTATTAATTTACGGTACGACATGGTGATCGGGACATAGTCCCTGCAGCCATTCGACTGGCGAGGCAGAAACTATGTAGCCGTAGATAAAGTTGACTGTCCTCCGACTCTCATCCCTCGGCATTGATGATACGACAACCTATCACTATATCTTATATAATAGTATGATGATGTCTTAGTATTACATTATGTGAGTTCATCTTGATTCTGTTACATTTTTCAGATACTAGATACGATAAGAACATATACTACACCATATGTACAGAACATAGATGATTCACACTAATGTATGCTAGAATGAATTTTTGGTTGTATTCTGAGCCATTCGTTTCCATATTTTGTGTGATTGTTGTAGACTTGGTTATAGGGACTTAAACCTGTGTACAGCGAGAAATGGACATTCTGTGATTGTTTGGATCCTATTCTACAGTGAGAAATGGTTATCTTTTTAAACTGCAGGAAGAAATGGATATTCTGTATTTTATTTTTTTATTTTTTGCAGATTTAGCGACGTTTACCGATGTTTACCGACGTCCTCCGACCCTCATCCTTCGGCAATGATGATACGACAACCTATCACTATATCTTATATAGTAGTAGATGATGTCTTAGTATTACATTATATGAGTTCATCTTGATTCTGTTACATTCTTCAGATACTAGATACGATAAGAACATATACTACACCATATGTACAGAACATAGATGATTCACACTAATGTATGCTAGAATGAATTTTGGGTTGTCTTCTGAGCCATTCGTTGATAGCGACACCGAAAGTATGCGTCACAATACGTCGCTGATAGCGATAAACAGCGACATATTACGACTACCTTTAGTGTAATAAAAACCAACGTCGTTGATTTGTCGGAAAACGTCGCTAGTTTTATTAGTTCAGCGACGTTTAGCGTCGCAAAGATTATTACATCGCCGAATATTAAACGAATACCGACGCTTTGCGACGTATTTACGGACGTCGCTAATTTCTGATAAAAAGGGTTTCCTCGGTTCGACTTTTCATTTCTCCCTCTTCCCAAATTTTTTGTTCCCGGCCCTCTTCCCCGACCTCGACGACAGCCCAACCCCCTTCCCTCCGGCGCCGCTCATCCTCCTCCTCCACCGCGAGCCCCTTCTCCTCCCTCCAGCGAGCACCTATCACTATATCTTATATAGTAGTAGATGATGTCTTAGTATTACATTATGTGAGTTCATCTTGATTCTGTTACATTCTTCAGATACTAGATACGATAAGAACATATACTACACCATATGTACAGAACATAGATGATTCACACTAATGTATGCTAGAATGAATTTTGGGTTGTGTTCTGAGCCATTCGTTCCCATACTTGGCAATTAAGCTATTCGACTGGCGAGACAGAAACTATGTATCCGTAGATAAAGTTGACTGTCCTCCGACTCTCATCCCTCGGCAATGATGATACGACAACCTATCACTATATCTTATATAGTAGTATGATGATGTCTTAGTATTACATTATGTGAGTTCATCTTGATTCTGTTATATCCTTCAGATACTAGATACGATAAGAACATATACTACACCATATGTACAGAACATAGATGATTTACACTAATGTATGCTAGAATGAATTTTGGGTTATGTTCTGAGCCATTCGTTCCCATACTTGGCAATTAAGCCATTCGACTGGCGAGTCAGAAACTATGTATCCGTAGATAAAGTTGACTGTTCTCCTACCCTCATCCCTCGGCAATGATGATACGACAACCTATCACTATATCTTATATAGTAGTAGATGATGTCTTAGTATTACATTATGTGAGTTCATCTTGATTCTGTTATATCCTTCAGATACTAGATACAATAAGAACATATACTACACCATATGTATAGAACATAGATGATTCACACTAATGTATGCTAGAATGAATTTTGGGTTGTGTTCTGAGCCATTCGTTTCCATACTTGACAATTAAGCATGTGAAATAGAACTGATTATGTTTAGTTTGTCTTACGATACAGATTTGGACATTGCTAGAATGATTGTTGTAGACTTGGACATTGTGTGAATTTTGGGTTGTGTTCTGAGCTATTCTGAGAACTGGACATTGTGTGATTGTTGTAGACTTGGTTATAGGGACTGAAACCTGTGTACAGTGAGAAATGGACATTATGTGATTGTTTGGATCCTATTCTACAGTGGAAAATAGGCTTTTTAAACTGCAGGAAGAAATGGACATTCTGTATTTTATTTTATTTTTATTTTTTTGCAGATTTAGCGACGTTTACCAACGCCTTCCGACGTAATATTGCGTCGGTAAATGTCGGTAGATAATTAATATTATCCAGGCTACCAACGTTTAGCGACGTCAATATATGTCAGAGGATGTCGGTAATCGTCGGTGAACGTCGATAATTATCCCCAAGAATTCCCAGGATTTACCGACGCTTTGCGACTTCGTACATGTCACTAAATCACCGACGATTCGTCGGTAATACGTCGGTAATTGACCGACGCATAGCGATACGCTTTAATACGTCGCTAATCCACCGACGTCACGACGGTAGACGTCGGTAATATACCGACGTATATATACGTCGGCAAACGTCGATAATTGCGACGTTTGGCGACGTTTAGAAGATTGGCGACTTACATTTCAGCGACTATCACGAAACGTCGGTAATTTCGTCGCTAAATATCTTTAGCGACGAAATTTGTCATTTTAGCGACGTCTTTATGCGTCGCTAAAACGACTTATTCTGGTAGTGTCCCACCACTCTGGATAGCCAATCTTGACAAAGCAAGTGGCAACATCATGACCTGTTTTCTTGCAATGAATACAGATCATACCTGATTTGTCCCTGGAATCTGAGGTTCTACTATTAGAAGTAGTAGAAAGACGAGGTGAAGTCTTGATAGTCAGTGCCAACACCTCCTCAGCAGCGGATTGGACCTGAGATTTTCGTATATCCTCCTCCTCACGGACTGCCTGGTATGCCCGATCTAAACTTGGCTGAGGATCTTGAGCCAGAAGATTAGATCGGGTATGACCATACAACTCAGCATTCAACCCATACATAAAGTCCTGAAAGTGGTCTTCATCCCTCATAGCCTGTAGCTTTGCAGCAAGTTCACCATAGGTACACGAAGGCAATGGAAAATAAGCAGCTTGTTCATCCCACAAAGACTGCAAATTTCTAAAGTAGGTTTCCACAGACATCGAAGCCGTTTGTTTACACTCAGCCAAAGCCACCTTAATTTGTTGCTTCCGAGTGCCATTGCTAACAACAAATCTTTTCTCCAACAAGTTCCACAATGGATAAACCTCCTCAAAGCACGACAAAGATTTCTTCAGAGACGGATCAATGGTATTAAGAACCCATTGAACCAATAGCGCTTGCACACATCTCCAATCAAGCAATTTACTAGCATCAGTAACATGTTTGATTTCAGTAACTTTCAGAAAGGTGATCTTTCGCCTAGAGATCAGGGAGAGACGTATCGACCGAGACCACTCAGCAAAGTTCGGTCCACGGAAAAAAATAGGGGTAATGATATTTCCTGGTTGATCAGTAGAACTCAAAAAATATGGATCCTTCGGATTAGAAAAATTTGGGTTGTGTGCACCGCCACCTCCAGTAGCGATGGAGTAGCTAGACGTAGCATCATCTGCCATCGCAGATGTCGGGTGTACAAAAAGAAAGTACAACTCCGACGAATCGGCCGCTGATGGACGGGGTCGGCGACGAATCTGCCGCGATCAGGGGCGCCGGATCTGGCGCGTAGGGGCGAGCGGCCGGATGTCGGGTGTACAAAAGAAAGTACAACTCCGACAAATCGGCCGCTGATGGACGGGGTCGGCGGCGAATCGGCCGCTGAATCGGCGAATCGGCGCGGATCGTGCGGATCGACGCGGATCGGGTCTCCTTCGGGAATGTTTTCAGAGCCTGGATAAGAGCTCTTGTTTGAATGGGTGACCAAACGTCTAGGTCAGCACCTGAAGAAACTCCATTGGGAAGAACGCCCGCTGGTTCACCTTCAGACTCAACTCGTGTAGAAAGCGGCAATGTGATGGATGGTGTAGGCTTCCTTTCCTCAAGGAATGAATCAAAGGCTTTTGCTGAATCGGGCTTCTGAAGGAGAACAATTTTTGTGGCCTGAAGGATCTCCTCAACTGACCTAAGTCGGCGGATCAGGGATCAGGCCAGGCGTTCGTCGGCGGATCATGGATCAGGCCGGGCGTTCGGCGCTCGGCTGGCGCGGGCGCTCGGCGCTCGGCTGGCGCAGTCGGCGCGGGAGCGGGCTAGGGTTTTTGGGAGGTGGCTACTAGGATTTTTTGGGAGGCTCTGATACCATGTAGGAAATAATAATGCCTTGTTCACATTGATGGAGGCTGATTACAATATATATAGGGTCCACATGAGTGGGCTTATGGGCCATATTTACATTAGTTACAAATATAATCTTAATCTAACATGTATTATTTCTAAAATAATTACATGGACCACCTCTCTACTTTATGTTTTATTTTTTAAAATAAAGATGGTTAGTGCTATAATTTTCTATAGAAGATATAAAATATACGAGTGATCCGTGTAATTAGTTTTAAAATAAGAATAGTTCAAGGTTTTTTCGGGCCGGTCCGGTCCGGCCCACGGTTCAATGGCTGCGGGCCAGACCGGGTTCGGGCCGGTCCAGGACCGGCCCAGTCAATCTTGCGGTCCGGGCCAAGCCCGGCCCGGTTTGGCAGTCCCCGACCCAGCCCGGCCCACTGGACCGGACCCAGTGAGGGCCGGTCCGGGCTGAACCGGACCACGGGCCGGTCCGGGCCTAGGTCGGTTCGGGCCGGTTCAGGCCGGGTGAACCGGACCGGCCCGATTTTTTGATTTTTTTTTAACAGTTTTTTTTTCTTTTTATTTGGTTTTTTAAACATTTTTCTTTTGTATTTTAATTTTAAAAATTTGTAACTTAATTTAATTTAGGAATATGTTTTATTTTTGAAAAATTTTAATAAAAATTTTTAATACAAAAGTTTGTAATTTGAATAGTATAAGAGGAAAATGTTTATAAAATGTAATTTGAATAGTAATACAAAAATGTTTATAAAATGTTTATACAAAATATTTATATAAATGTTTATAATTTAGTAATACAAAAATATTTATAATTTAGTAATAGTTTGTAATACAAATGTTTATACAAAAATGTTTATACAAATATATACAAATGTTTATAAAAATTTATAAAAATAAAAAAAAAACATTTCTCCCTCTTCCTTTATCTGGGCTTGGGACCGGCAAATGATTGTTTGGCATAGGCGGAGTTAAAAAAATATTTTTTTTTAAAGTAAAAAATAGTTTTTGAAAGTATAAGTTAAAATTTGAATAGTATAAGTTAAAATTAAAAATTTGAATAGTATAAGTAAAAAATAAAAAATAGTTTTTGAAAGTATAAGTTAAAATTTAAAATTGAAATGTATAAGTTTAAATGTACATACCTAATACCTTGCACTGTAGCCTCATTGTTGTTCGCCTTCATGCAATGAAAGCGATTCCAAATCCAGCTCGTGGACGTCATGATCTTCTTCATCTTTCTGGTTTTGTGTTCTTCTATCGGCATTCATCCAATCTTGTACGCACACGATTGCTTCCAAAATATCGGGCTTCAAGCGGCTCCTCCTATCGCTCAACATCCTCGAACTTGCACTAAAACAGGACTCCGATGCTACCGTCGACACCGGAACCATCAGTATATCACGTGCTATGTTAGAAAGCACAGGAAATCTCTTGTCGTGTCTCTTCCACCATTCTAAAACGGCGAAGCGATCTGGAGTCTCATCTTCGTCTTGATAAGAGTTAAGGTAAGCAGACAACTCTTGAGTAGGTTGGGAAGATTGCTTTTGTTTTTTCCTTTGTAGTATGCGACCGGCTGCTGATAGCTTAGACGCCAAGCCAGAGCTACTACTAGCCTCCCCCTGAGTTGGTCGGGTCGACGTTGCTCCTTCTTCGTACAGTATAACTAACCTGTCCAAAGCAACTTTAACTTCTGCCTTCATGTCAGTAACGTCTATACCCATATATTCTCCATATCCATCTAATAAAACCTCTACGCCATCCAATTTGATTGTAGGATCAAATATGGAAGCCAAACAATATAAAAGAGGTACTTCACCCCAATATTTCTTGAATTTGGCTTCTATATTTCTCACCGCATATTCAAAATTTGGATAATCTCTATATTTAGAAAATAAATAAGACATGTTACAAAGTTCACGTAAAGCTAAGCAAGATGTGGGATAATAAACACCAGAAAGAGTTAATGTAGCATTGTAAAAAACTTCTAAAAATTCACAAACACTTTCAGCTGCTACCCAATCATCAGCAATAACCTGATAGTCAAAGGTGACATCCGAAGTACAATAATATGTAATAGCACTCTTAAAAGGAATTGTAGATTTCAACATCAAGTAGGTGGAGTTCCACCTATTTGGTATATCCTTCACAAATCTTCTAAAAGTCATACCAAAATGTGCGCAAGTGCATGCAAAACTTTATTGTCTACTTGGAGACGAGTTTAGGTGGAGCAAGCATTGTCGCAGAGTGTCTAAATGGGGTTCAAAAAATTTTAAACATTCTTTAACAACTAAGTTAATTATATGGCAAGCACACCTAACATGCATAAGTCTACCTTCTAAAATAGGATGAAAAATTACTGACAAAGAAGACATAGCAGCATTATTGTTTGATGCATTGTCCAAAGAGATAGAAATTTTTTTAGGGTGAATATCATATTCACGCACGTGTCTTGAAATCTCACTTGAAATTACAGCGTCCGTGTGTGGACATTCTATAAGTTTAAGACAGATGATGCATTTTTGCAACATCCATTGTGCATCTATATAGTGTGCAGTAATACAAATATAAGCATAACTCCACTTAGTAGTCCAAATATCAGAAGTAATAGCCAACTTACTAACATTTTGAAAATCCGCTTTCAAAGCGGCTTTCTGCTCGTTAAAAAGACGAATAGCCTCCTTTCGAGCTTGTTGCCTACTCACTTTAGTAAAGGAGGGGTTTAGAGAAAGTGATACATAATCTCGTAAAGATTCGCTTTCACCCGTCGTGAAAGGAAGTTCGTCACGAATAATATGTTTAGTTAATTCGGTTTTATGCCGAGCAGCTGAGTAAGTAAAGTTACCAATTGAAGAACCGGTGGCGCCGAAGCTTATTTGGGTTTGGGACGCTTGAAGTGTGTCCTTCCCGTAGCAAGTGTCGTAGTGTCTGGATATGGTCCCGGTGCCACCGCCCTTCTTCCATGCGTACTGGTTGCAACATTTCTTGCATTGCGCCTTGTACGGTTTCGGTTCACCCTTGGCATCTAAAACAAGCGAACCATCAGGATTAGTTTCAAAAATCAAAGTAAAATAATCCCAATACTTAGACCTTTTTTTTCTTTTCAGGACGTTGGTGGTACTAGCGACTTCCGGAGGAGATTGTTGGCACCCTCCGGAATCAGATTAGTGGCTACTTGCTCAGGTGGAATTTCAGTACCGTCAAAAAAATTACTAAAATATTGGAAAGTCTGTCCAGCAAGATCAGGTGGGTTTGAACCTTCACCAGCCATATATAAAATAAAATAAAGTAAACTACGTTAGACGAAAGTAAGGGATTGAGAGAAAGATCGGGAAGCCGTAGAGCCGGAATGGAGTTGGGAGGAAGATCGGGAAGCCGTAGAGCACCGGAGAGGGAAAGTCGTAGAACACCAGAGCACCGGGGAGGGAAAGCAGTAGAGCACCAGAGCACCGTAGAGAAATGTAGAGAATTTGTGAGGAATGAATTGTGTTTGAAAAATGGAATTTTTGGCCTATTTATAGGAATTTTTTGGGATTATTTTGGTAATTTTAGGCAAAAAATGACCAAAATACCTCTCCCAACGTTTTAATAACGGCTATATGGGAGGGGTATTTTGGTAAAAGAACCCCCCTCCAACGGTCAAAATCAGAAAAAAAAAAATCAAAATCTGGCCAACGGTCGGCTGGACCGGTCCCAGCGGGCCAGGCCGGGCCGGTCCAACCGGGCCAAATTCGGGCCGGGCCCCTTTTTTTTTTTTTTTTTAAAAAAAAACGCAGCGGTCCGGGCCGGGCCGGGCTCGGGCTGGGGGGGAGAGGCCCGACCCGTTCGGGATTGGGGGCCGGGCCGGTTCGGGCTATGGGCGGTCCGGGCCGGGCTTAATGGGGGGCGGGCCGGTCCGGGCCTGGGTCGGGCTCGGACTAAACCGGCCCACCCATCACCTTGAAGAATAGTCCATGTAATAAGTATGAAACATAGGAATAATAGTTAACGTAAATTCCCATTATTCCAATCGTGTCTTACCTGTTCGCATCCTGGACAGTAATGCTGAGGGTTAAGGGGTAATAGTGAGGGTTAAGAGAGAAATGTTTATATTACTCCAACATTATTTATTGGAAATAAGGGATTTGAATTCCGGTTCCACAAAACCAGAATTTTGGCCAAACCCACATCTTGAGTCATCACAAATTTTAGTGTGTTTTAATACCACTTCCTAGGATTTCTGTGTTATTTGGGCCTGTTAACTATCTTATATAGACAGTATGCTAATTTCTTAAAATTTATTTTTCTCCACAAGTTTAGTAGTAGTCACCACCACTTAACTTCTCTTACACCATGTGCCATGCCTAGCAACATAACCTGATATCTGATAAAAACAACAATTTTGAATGACTCGAGAGAATAGCACAATTATCAGATATAAACATTATACACCAATTTCAAATATCACACACAGCAAGCATAGTCTAGGTGATCATGCTTGACCTTGGTCTTGATTAAGCTTTGTATGGTCCTAACATAATAGAAACAATCCTTATTAATTATGCCAAACACCTAGATGTATCCAACATAATTAGCTGGACATTGGCGAAATCCTCATTAGACTGGAGTCTTTTTTTTTGTTTTTTTTTTTTTTTTGTTTGTGTGTAATAATATCAGAACGAGAAATATGGATTTAAATATTATTCAGATATTAATCGACCAAGCTCTGTTGAAGCTTTGTTCATTATATGTGTGTGTTAAGCTCCTCCAGCCCAAGTGGTTGAGGCGGACGGCATCCTCCAAGACTGGCTAGGTTTGGATCCCACGGGAGAACACTAACTTCTAATTTGAGATTTAATTTCTCTTAAGTGCAGGCTAGCATGGATTCCTTACATGAGAGGCTAACCCACTAACATCTTGTGTGGGTATATATGAGGAGGGATTGGGATTGGGTATATATGAGGAGGGATTGGGATCCCTGCACTTAGTCTCCGTATGTTTTTCGGAATAGCAGCTTTTATGGACCGCCCATATTACGAGATTTTGGTTTAATCTAAACGGTGTATAAAAACAATCCAAGATACGAGCATAGATCAAGGGCGAATACTGATTGAGACATCTATTCGGTAAACCCTCACATATCTTGATTTACAAGACCTGTATGGGCCACCACTTAAACCATGTCACGCCCCAGAACCAGAATACTGGAGAGCGGGGGCAGACATAGCCAGCTACGTATAATGAAATGGAATCCATCTCACCATACGGTCACGGCTGTCTAGATATGTGAGGGTTTATCTACAAGCCATCAGTCTCTTAAGGTCATAAATTATCCTATAGTCTCAATCTCAACCAACTAGTAATAGTTACAAGATATCAGACCACCAAATATACAATTGTAAGGCGTCCCAAACATTACATATCCAGATGATCATGAAGCTAGTCGTACAAAATGTAAGGACTAGCAAGAGTTAAGTCATACATGATCAACCTCGAGTTGCCAATCATGTTACAGCCCGTAGGCAGACAGTAAGTAAAATATACACGAGCTAACACTTGCTCGGCGGCTAAACGCCTCAAAAGAATAATGTACAATTACAGTGGAAGAACAAAAGAAACCCATTCGTTACCAGGATTTCCTCTAGTGGTCACCATCTGGCTGGAAAGCAGGTAGATCCTTTGCTGCTGTTCCGGTATCTGGCCATACAAAACCAGCTGGGTCAGACCCCAGAAAGAACAAGTGTCACAAAGGAGGCTTCACTTGAGAACTAAAACCAGCAAATTAGCACAAGAATATAATTACATAATAAGAGACAGTAATTAAAAAAAGCATGACAGGTGAATATAAAAGACAATCTTGTACAGAATCAATAAAAGACAGAACATATGGAAAAGCATGACAGGATGATATACGATGAGATAACCATGGGACTATTCAGATAACCAGATTACAACCCGTAAACCAAACAAGGACCGGGGTTGTAACCCTTCGTCTGAACGGAACTTGGCTTCTCCCACCATTTATCGGCAAGGTAAAGAAATCTGGTCATGCAATTATTCATGATATAGAATTAAGATAAAGCACGAGTAATCATGTCATGCCAGAAATGGTACAAAATCAGGACGAGACAAAGCTGGACTAGACTCCATTCAATCAATCACGGCCAATCAATAAATACGGCTTGCTACTTTAACTAACTAGGGTTATCACAGGCCTAGTTACTAGCAAGATGCAATGAGAATTCCAAGTCCGGTTACCTGTTTGTTACTACCTGAGTGATCCCAGCAAGAAAAGGAAAAGATAGCAGGATATAGCAGACACACTGTAGTAAGATACATGTGTCCTAAGGTACCACACTCGACAACGGGCTGGAAGTGCGCTCATCTCGACGGATAGCAACAAATCCCATGTATATATATATATAAGGCCGGGACCAAAGGGGCAACAGGTAACTTGGAAATTCTCCAAGAACTATTTGATCAATCTAGTCATTAACTTAGCCAGATTCAGTATGAATCCCTGACCGTGGTACTCAGGGATCATGCCCTAGATATGATGCAAGACACACAGGACTCGTAGTTTATACAAGCACAATCCATACAAACAACCACGGTGTCCAGGCTAATGAATTAATTTGTCAAGAGTGCGCCACGACGGGACACTATCATTATCATTATTACTTATCAAGAGTGCGCCACGACGGACCACTATCAAGCATGTCAGGGTACTTGTCAAGAGTGCACCACCACGGGTCATTGTCGTGTTATATGTAGCAGGTCAAGTTATCAAGTCAGGAGTGCACCACGGCGGGCCACTATCAAGCATTGTTCAATTATCATTCCAAATTAATAAATAAATTCGGGATTATCAAGTTCATGACAAAAGGCGTAAGGATATAAAATGGACGTTAAATATCTAATAAAATATCAATATACAGAGCTATAGAAGAGCCAAGCTTAAGGAAAATGAAACCAATCTGACACGCTGACATAAAACCAAGTCAGCCAAAGGCCATACGCTCAGGTCAGGCTACGCTCAGGTCAGCTTACGCTCAGGTCATACGCTCAGGTCAGCTTACGCTCAGGTCATACGCTCAGGTCAGCTTACGCTCAGGTCAGCTTAAGCTCAGGTCATACGCTCAGGTCATACGCTCAGGTCAGCTTACGCTCAGGTCAGCTTACGCTCAGGTCATACGCTTAGGTCAGCTTACGCTCAGGTCATACGCTCAGGTCAGCTTACGCTCAGGTAGCATACGCTCAGGTCAGCGTATGCAAGACATACGCTTCCAAAAGGCAGCGTATGAGGTCCATACGACTCCTTGTCACCCAAGTGAGCGTATGCAAGACATACGCTCCCAAAAGGCAGCGTATGAGGACTGCACTGCGCTAAAGAGCGCGCGCAACTCAGTGGCGCAAGCTAAAAAGCTCGCGCACTGCTCACTGTCTTCTCCAAATCAGCAAAAACTCCATGGTTGAACCCAAAGCTTCAAAAGTCTATAACTTGGTCAAAATAAGTCCAAATCCAACTTTTCAAAGGTCAAAATTGGGTAGAATAAAATTCTCAACAACATGGAACCATCAAAACTCGAAAGTAACAAGGTTTAGTAGATCAAAACCCAAGATTTTCAAAAATAATTTAAACTTAGATCTACAAGAATCTAGCCATGAAAAGAGAAAATGTCAAGTACTAAAGTAAGTTAAAATGTTGCAAAGAAGAGAATGGAACAATAAAATTTGGGTTCCTCCATGAAGCAAGATGCACTTGCCTAAGGGGTTTTCTTGGTTGGTGGTGGGTTTAATGAAGAAGGAAGAAGAGATTAATGAAGAGAGAGAAGAAGAATAGGTAATAAATATGAGTGGTGGTGGTAGGTAGGGGGTTCACCCCTTGGTTCATGATGAACCAAGAGTTATCCCAAACCGGACCAAGCCAACCCAAACCAAGCCAGGCCAAACCGAGCCAACCCAATCCTCCTCCTATCCAAATAAAACCAAGCTCCACTAATCAAAATTAATCCATGAATGATAAATGACAATTAAACCACAATGCTAGATATGAAATAAACCATAACTAACTAATCAAAGAAAATGAGAAATACGGGTCAAAAATATGAACACGTATAAAATACGTATTACTAATTTTGGGGCACCACATCCTACCCACCTTAAAAGAATTTCGTCCTCGAAATTTAATCAAGAGGCTAGGGATGTCGGGACAGCTATACTATCGCAAACAATCTACGCTACCAATCAATCATACAATCATACATGCAAGCAAGAAATCGAAGTACAAGGCATAAGGAAGATATTACACCTCACGAACCAAACCGATTGGGATAACGTGATCGGGTATCATCCTCACACTCCCACGTTTGACTCCCCCAAGGAGCGATGAAATCAAGCAACACGAACTAAACTGATAGTCTTGCGCTTGAGGTCTCTCTCTTTGGTCAAACATGGACACGGGCCTTTCCCCATACGAAAAGGTTGGTACCAATAACCGTTTTCGAATGATCTAGGACATGGCTCGGACCCGGGATATACCGTTGTAATTAGGATACATGAAACATGACATGTGTCCCGTATAACAACGGCGAAAAGCAAGACAATAGGACACAGATACCTCTCTGTCGATTCTGGATCTGGGCCTGGGTTAGGGCGAACTGCTGAGGCCTCTGTTGCTGGAAGGCCTGGGCCTGGGACGGTAATGGACCCGGGAACGGGAGCTGCTGTGGTTGGTGAACTGGAGCTGGTTCTGGTGCTGGTGCTGGTCCCATAACCGAGGGACTAGATACTATCGATGCTGAATCAACTCTGAAAGGGCAGGACCCCACCCTATGGTTTGGTGCTCCACACAATAAACACAATCCCAACATCTTGCGACACTCCGCTACCACGTGTCCAGGCTTTCTACAATAAGAACAGCCCACGGCGGAAGACTGTGCTTGCTTCTGTTTCTACTGAGAGTACGTCGGAGTTGAGGGCTGAACCGACGTAACTGAAGCTGCTCGCCTCGGAGCTCCAATAGTCAAAGCCCTGGCTGCCGGGGATGAAGACTGATTCATTTGACTATAGGACCGCTTCCGACCTCCGGTCCTGTCCACTATTCTCTGGGAGATTTACTCGTGCCTCCTCGCTGCTCACAAGACGGCATCAAAAGTTTTGTGCTCGAACTGCTCTACTGCCAATATGATCTCCAAGTGGAGCCCCTGCTGAAATCGCTGTACTCTGTCTAGCTCGGTTGCCACCAAGGTGGGAGCAAACCGACTCAACCTTGAAAACTCGGCCGCATATCCGTCGACCGTCCTGTTCATCTGCCTGAGATTACTAAACCTGGTCTCCAGGTCATATCTAGCCACTGCGTCGAAGTACTTGGTCTGAAACATATCACTGAATACCGCCCACATGACAGGCGTACCCAAACTCGCTGCTTGCATAGCCCACCAGCAGCGGGCTAGATCTAGTAACTGCAGGCGCACCACAGCCACCTTCTCTGCTTCAGGGGTCCTGGCTGCCTCCAAGATAACTTCAATGTCCTGTAGCCAGGCATCTGCAGCAATAGCATCCTCGCTGCCGTCGAAGAAGGGAGGGTTCAGGCGCTTGAAATTGTTGACCGCACTATTCCCTCGAGGACCACTTCCGCTCATAGCTTCTTGTACTGCTTGCTTCAAGGCATCACATCGATGATCTTGAGACGTAAGCAACTCACGAATGAGCCCTATCAAGACCCCATCCTCTGACCCTGCTGGCTGAACTGGCTGGACTGGGGACACTGGTTCTCTAGAAGGCATGGCTCGGGAGGCGGCTACTGAGGACTGATCTTGATCTTCTTACTGTTGCTGGTCTGCCGGCCGAACTCCTTCTGGCTGATCAACAGGAATGATGCCACTGAAGCAATGACATCGGGAATATTAAGGAAGGACCAGGATAGAACAATGATGCAAGCATGTTATCAAGTCAGGGATCTAAGGAGATAAGAAGATACGAGTGGAGATCAAAGGCGAGTACAGATTGAGACATCTATCCGGTAAACCCTCACATTTCTTGATTGACAAGACCTGCATGGGCCACCACTTAAACCATGTCACGCCCCAGAACCAGAATACTGAAGAGCGGGGGCAGACATAGCCAGCTACGTATAATGAAATGGAATCCATCTCACCATACGGTCATGGCTGTCTAGATATGTGAAGGTTTATCTACAAGCCATCAGTCTCTTAAGGTCATAAATTATCCTATAGTCTCAATCTCAACCAACTAGTAATAGTTACAAGATATCAGACCACCAAATATACAATTGTAAGGCGTCCCAAATATTACATATCCAGATGATCATGAAGCTAGTCGTACAAAATGTAAGGACTAGCAAGAGTTAAGTCATACATGATCAACCTCGAGTTGCCAATCATGTTACAGCCCGTAGGCAGACAGTAAGTAAAATATACACGAGCTAACACTTGCTCGGCGGCTAAACGCCTCAAAAGAATAATGTACAATTACAGTGGGAGAACAAAAGAAACCCACTCGTTGCCAGGATTCCTTCTAGTGGTCACCATCTTGCTGGAAAGCAGGTAGATCCTTTGCTGCTGCTCCGGTATCTGGCCATACAAAACCAGCTGGGTCAGACCCCAGAAAGAGCAAGTGCCACAAAGGAGGCTTCACTTGAGAACTAAAACCAGCAAATTAGCACAAGAATATAATTACATAATAAGAGACAGTAATTAAGAAAAGCATGACAGGTGAATATAAAAGACAATCTTGTACAGAATCAATAAAAGACAGAACATATGGAAAAGCATGACAGGATGATATACAATGAGATAACCATGGGACTATTCAGATAACCAGGTTACAACCCGTAAACCAAACAAGGACCGGGGTTGTAACCCTTCGTCTGAACGGAACTTGGCTTCTTCCACCATTTATCGGCAAGGTAAAGAAATCTTGTCATGCAATTATTCATTATATAGAATTAAGATAAAGCACGAGTAATCATGTCATGCCAGAAATGGTACAAAATCAGGACGAGACAAAGCTGGACTAGACTCCATTCAATCAATCACGGCCAAGCAATAAATACGGCTTGCTACTTTAACTAACTAGGGTTATCACAGGCCTAGTTACTAGCAAGATGCAATGAGAATCCCAAGTCCGGTTACCTGTTTGTTACTACCTGAGTGATCCCAGCAAGAAAAGGAAAAGATAGCAGGATATAGCAGACACACTGTAGTAAGATACATGTGTCCTAAGGTACCACACTCGACGACGGGCTGGAAGTGCGCTCATCTCGACGGATAGCAACAAATCACATGTATATATATATATATATATATATATATATATATATATATATATATATATATATATAAGGCCGGGACCAAAGGGGCAACCGGTAACTGGGAAATTCTCCATGAACTATTTGATCAATCTAGTCATTAACCTAGCCAGATTCAGTATGAATCCCTGACCGTGGTACTCAGGGATCATGCCCTAGACATGATGCAAGACAAACAGGACTCGTAGTTTATACAAGCACAATCCATGCAAACAACCACGGTGTCCAGGCTAATGAATTAATTTGTCAAGAGTGTGCCACGACGGGCCACTATCATTATCATTATTACTTATCAAGAGTGCGCCACGACGGGCCACTATCAAGCATGTCAGGGTACTTGTCAAGAGTGCACCACCACGGGTCATTGTCGTGTTATATGTAGCAGGTCAAGTTATAAAGTCAGAAGTGCACCACGGCGGGCCACTATCAAGCATTGTTCAATTATCATTCCAAATATAATAAATAAATTCGGGATTATCAAGTTCATGACAAAAGACGTAAGGATATAAAATGGACGTTAAATATCTAATAAAATATCAATATACAGGGCTATAGAAGAGCCAAGCTTAAGGAAAATGAAATCAATCTGACACGCTGACATAAGACCAAGTCAGCCAAAGGCCATATGCTCAGGTCAGGCTACGCTCAGGTCATACGCTCAGGTCAGCTTACGCTCAGGTCATACGCTCAGGTCAGCTTACGCTCAGGTCATACGCTCAGGTCAGCTTACGCTCAGGTCAGCTTACGCTCAGGTCATACGCTCAGGTCAGCTTACGCTCAGGTAGCATACGCTCAGGTCAGCGTATGCAAGACATACGCTTCCAAAAGGCAGCGTATGAGGTCCATACGACTCCTTGTCACCCAAGTGAGCGTATGCAAGACATACGCTCCCAAAGGCAACGTATGAGGACTGCGCTGCGCTAAAGAGCGCGCGCAACTCAGTGGCGCAAGCTAAAAAGTTCGTGCACTACTCACTGTCTTCTCCAAATCAGCAAGAACTCCATGGTTGAACCCAAAGCTTCAAAAGTTCATAACTTGGTCAAAATAAGTCCAAATCCAACTTTTCAAAGGTCAAAATTGGGTAGAATAAAATTCTCAACAACATGGAACCATCAAAACTCGAAAGTAACAAGGTTTAGTAGATCAAAACCCAAGATTTTCAAAAATAATTTAAACTTAGATCTACAAGAATCTAGCCATGAAAAGAAAAAATGTCAAGTACTAAAGTAAGTTAAAATGTTGCAAAGAAGAGAATGGAACAATAAAATTCGGGTTCCTCCATGAAGCAAGATGCACTTGCCTAAGGGGTGTTCTTGGTTGGTGGTGGGTTTAATGAAGAAGAAAGAAGAGATTAATGAAGAGAGAGAAGAAGAATAGGTAATAAATATGAGTGGTGGTGGTAGGTAGGGGGTTCACCCCTTGGTTAATGATGAACCAAGAGTAATCCCAAACCGAACCAAGCCAACCCAAACCAAGCCAGGCCAAACCGAGCCAACCCAATCCTCCTCCTATCCAAATAAAACCAAGCTCCACTAATCAGAATTAATCCATGAATGATAAATGACAATTAAACCACAATGCTAGATATGAAATAAACCATAACTAACTAATCAAAGAAAATAAGAAATACGGGTCAAAAATACGAACACGTATAAAATACGTATTACTAATTTCGGGGCACTACAATATGTATATATATATATATATATATATATATATATATATATATATATATATATATATATATATATATATATATATAACACAACAAAGCAATTTTATTTAATGAAAGTAGACAGGTTACAAGGCACTAACGACGAGTAGAAAGGCGTACTAGTACGACTTTCATTAAATAAAATTGCTTTGTTGTGTTATATATATATATATATATATATATATATATATATATATATATATATATATATATATATATATATATATATATAAATATATATATCTTAAGTAGACATAAGATCCGAGTGGACAGTATTCGAATTCCGATGGGAGTGAACATGAATAATTACCTATTCCAAAATTATATACACACTACTTTTTCAGTGACCCCTAATTAAGATATCTCATCTTAATTATTTGCTAGATCTTTAATGATACTTTTAAGTAGGTATTGGCAGTATTAATGAAGAAACACTACCAAAATAAGACATTTAGCGATGCCTAAAAACGTCGCTAACTTAAATTAGCGACAAAAATACTTTGTCGTGTATTCCGTGGTCGCTAACTCAAAAAACCTCGCTATTGGTCGCTATTGCGACGTACGTTAGCGACGTCACCACGTCGCTATTTTTTTAGTGGATAATGAAGTTTAGTGACGAGGCGTTGCTAATCAACAACGTATATTTTCGTTACTAAATGTCGCCGACAGTTCAGTAGTTAGCGACTTTATTTGCAACATCTAGTGATTACGTTGCTGACATGGCAAAATTTGTCATGTCAGCCAGTTAGCGACGTATAGCGACTATTTGCGACGTCTGCAGTACAGACTAGCAACGTTTGATACACGTTTAGCGACGTCTGCCCTCATCCCTATGCGTCGCTGAACGTCGCTATATGTCGCTAAACTGCAAAAAGAAAATAAAAATAAAAACATATTTCTGTTTGCTTGTTTTTCATCCAAAATCCATCTGCAGTTTAAATTATAGTTTATAAATACTAGATCCGGAGCAACCCTCCGTAGAATTCTCTTGGTTCGCCGACTCCTTCGGTGGAACACTCAATACCGATAAAACAATATAGAGACAAATTATGAAAATGTACTACCAATAATCAAATAAGCAGAATCAAACGATAAGAAAGACATGAGATAGCGGGGTGGGGACAAATCAACTACCAAACAACTATAAAAAAATTTGTTTAATAATGTTCCAGCAATGGGTCACCATAACACATAATGTCACTAAATGTATAAAATAAATACATAAAGACCAAAGAATAGATCAGCAAACCACAACACAACACATAACAATATGTCCAATGACGTACTACCGTTGGTCAGCAAAACGAGGATGAGGAGTACGGCCCTGCATCTAGGACAACATGAACCTATATTGCTCCAGCGTCAGCGTCACCGGTGGCGACTCATCAATAGCAGGAGGAGGACAGTGGAACCGATATGGTAGGTGTCGATGCCGACGCACGATCAAGAAGCGTTGATCACCAAATTCATTTTCCTCCTTTGATTTTATTTTTTTTGGCAGAAATACAGTTATTATGCTATAAAGAAGTGAGTATGAGAAATTCAAGATCTCCTCAGAGGCACGATCACCAAGTTCATTTTCCTCCTGGAGTATCGGAGAAACCAACATACGCAATTGCCTTCCTTTATTCCTGATAACTTCAGTTCACTTGACCAGGTGTGATTTTAATTCTCCCTGTTTGCTGATGAACATTTACATTTTCAAGATTTTATTACATTTCATGTTAATTAACTAAGTATACAGACCGAACTCAAGTGGCACTTGTGGTTATCAATGAGAGGTATAAGATCCCGACTGTGTGGCAAAAGATCAGTAGATCGAGCCATGAAAACGTATTATTTCTTCCATTTATTTGGTAGAAGTTGGGAACAGTGGACCCAACAGACATACAATGCAACGTAAATTAAATTCCGTGCGTACAGCCGGTCATCTAAAAAAAAAAAAAAAACTCTATTTTGGTGCCAAGTTGCTAGCTGAGTTAGCTATGAGCAAAAAAAAAAAAAAAAACCCTTCACATTCATCTCACGTTGTGCGCTAATAAGATGAATGTAAGCATTTTTTGTCATAACCTATCCTTTGATATATATAACACAAACTTTTTGAAATTCGTCTCGCCTAGTATTTGTTATTAAAGTAATGTACAGATTGTCAAGTCGCAATATGGTGTATGGCATCGACTAGACCTGTCAATTGGGCCGGGTCGGCCCAGCCTGGCACGAGTCCGATCCAAAAAATTGGCCCATGTGTCGGTCCGGCCCAATTGATCATGGGTCCGGTCCGGTCCGGTCCCGTATATTGGGTCGTGTCGAGTCACGTATATTGGCCCATAATATAGGTCCGACCCGAAGTCCAAGCCCGATCCGGCCCGGCCCGAAGCTCGACCCGGTTGCAACATCCCCCGCACAATCTGTCTGATTTGTTCCAAATCCTACCAGCTAAAAACAGTGTTGTCACTTTCACATGAAAAATAAAAGAAAAATATGTACCGAACAAACACTCTGCCCTCCAAATATGACTTGTGGCAGTGCCTAAAGCAACAAATGCAAGTGGTGGTGGCCTCTGTTATTATTATGAGTATATAGTGTAGTAGTGAATTCAATTGAAATGAAATGAATGTTTGAGCTGAATTGAATTGAAATTCAATTCAGCTCAATATATATTAGTCGCAAGTTGCTGCAACAACAACATACATGCATGCATCCATACATCAGCTTATATGGCAAGTGAATTGGACTGAATTGAATTAAAATGATGGCCTCGACCCAGCCCAGTCCCTTATACCGGCCTGGTCCGATCCGATCCGACCCGAAGTCCGCCGTGTCGTGGGCCATGTGCCGGACTGGACTTAATATTTTCAACCGTAGCTCGGCCCGCAACAGTTCATGGGCTCAAGTGGCCCGAGCCCGGCCCGGCCCGCCCCACTCAAATTTCGTGCCGACGCAGCCCAGTCCGGCCCACTTGACAGCTCTAGGCATCGTGTATATTTTTGTTTTATTTTGGCGAAGTTACTGAATAAATAAAACATGTACTTTAAGGAAATGAATACTTTTGTTATAAATTTTGACAGTTCTTAATTATATTGGCGATACGGACACAAAAATTATTACCAACATGAGTAAGGACAAATATTTTGGACGGACTTCTAAGTGTCAGACGAGACCGATATATGCTGCATATAATAAAACACAAACAAGATGAAATTTTAGGCCGTGTCTCGAAGCAGTCCTAGAGAAGACTGTCAGTCCTGTATAGAGTCTTTTGTATTGTTGCTTCGAGACGTAGCCTAAAGTCTCATCATATATCGTTTTGTATTACATGATATACAAAATATATCGGCCTCGTCCGACGCTTAAAATAAGTTCATAATATTTGTTCTTATTCGTAATTTTCGACATGGATAATCAAAATATGACACTTAGAAGATGCCAAATTTCAAGCCCAAGTCAATGCATAAAACCAAGTCAACGATAGAACTACATTGTCAAAATCGCAATAAACAAATCAAAGTCAATATAAAACATTAATCCATATTAATAACATAACCAACATCTATTCAAGTCCAGAGTTACAATTACCATAGAGTCAATACAACCACGTAGCTAAGTTAAACACACAGAACAAAAACAAACTAGGTCCATGCATTCATTCGCCTCCCCTCTCCTCCCCTCTCTACGGAATCTCTCTCCTTGCACAAATATCGAAAAATCTTTGGAATTGTCGAAATTCAAATTGCTCACTGGCATTTTTCTATTTTTCTTTGTGGGCTTGTACATGAAATTGATTAAGTACTAAACATATGCAAATTTTAAATTAAATGTTACGAGGCAACCAAATTGAATTGAAACTTTTACCATAATGCCGAAATCAGGGCCGATTTCGAAGGTTGGCGGAGTCGTATCAACGGTCCATTATCGGGTTTCACAACTTTCGGATGCTCGTATCTAACGTAGTAATGCATGTAGGCATCACTACAATCCCACATGCTAACCGTTCTTTCTCTTTCCTCTACACCGAATATGTGTCGGTGCCACTCGTCCCAATACGTCGACACATAATTTAATGGCTTTTTTTCTCTTGGGGTCGGCATCATTTTTAATAAATGTGTCGATATCGTCTGCACGTAGCTGAACTAGCGAAGCACTCTCTTACGTATATACTGCTCCTCAATCTCGTGACAGCTGATCAGGCCATGGAATAAAGACACATGACAAATGGTGTCTCATAGATCCACATATGGATTCCACACTATCTGAAATTTAATTTGATGATGTTTCATATAATCTTAAGTACAATTCAATTAAAAGTTAAGTTAGAGGTGCTCATTTACATGGTGTTCTGCGATAACATCAAGTGTCGATCGTATTGTGGCAGGTGTGTGAGGGAGTTTGGAATCTTCTTAACTGGCCCTCCATTTGCACATCCATCTAGGATGGAACTCTGTTAGAAATTTATTGTACCCTGTCGATTCATGAGATGAAGAGCAAAACTAAATGCGGAAGCGTACCTGAATCCATTGTCTTTGTTTGACGGATCTTGAAGCAGACGTCTCTGTATGGAATTTGATCTTCCAACTTGCTACGACCCTTAGTGACAAAGATGAATCCAAATTCTTTGTCCCTCTCTTTCTGTTGATGGGGATGCAGAAGAGAAAAAGAGAAACCTCTCTTTTGGTGGCCGTATAAGTTGGGAACCATAACCCTAATGAATACATATATTTATATGTTTTGATATTTCTAATTTGGCCCCTCACCAAATTAAATTTCTCTCCGGTATCTACACATTAATTCCATGACAATTATACCCTTAAGCCAATTTTCAAATAGACTACTTTAGTTTGGCTTAATTATATAGATAGCCCAACACAATTAATTTTACATGTGTGGCCCTTATTATTGAATAATTCCAACAATCTCCCACTGGGCCACATATATAACCTTATAATTGTGTTAACCTTAGTGAGCTCATAAATTGCTATCTTAATCCTTAGGGTATATTCGGACAATCTCGTCCATTAACCATATCAACATAGGATCAAAGCGGCATTCGTCACATATAGCGTAACTAAACCATCAATGGTCACATATACCAATATAGCTAAACGACATAGATCAATCATGGATGCGTAGCATGAAAATTATACGCAATATGATCAATACATGTCTATTTCCAACTGGTCCTCCTTAACTTTAGTGAGATCAATACATTAACATAATGAAAACAGAATGAACTGAATTTCCATATATCTGATCATCAGATAAATATCCATAATACTTTAATACATAAATGTGTCCAAAACCAAATAGCACCCAAATACATAAAATATAAACTCCCACTGTATTGCCATATTCTTAATTAAGATAACACCCATATGAGCAGTACTATGCTCATGAAAGGCCCTGGGTGATAATACATTTGTGAGCGGATCCGCTAACATGGAGTTTGTCCTAATGTGCTATATGGACACTTTTACCATTCTGAATTCTTTCCTTCACAACTAGAAATTTTATGTCAACATCCTTTGACTTATACAAGTTCTTGTTGTTATTATAATACAATACTGTTGATTTATTGTCACACCATAATTTTATGTGGTCTTTCAAAATCGTACTATAGGCACAGCCTTGTGACAAAATTTTGCAACCATATTTTCTGAATAGATGTCCCACAACATGTTATAAACCTTGCTGCATGGTGGAAGAAATTATGAGTGCATGTTTGACACTCATCCAAAATATATCTCCATTAGTCAGCATAACCTGATGTTGATCTCCTGCTGTGTTGGCATCCAACAAAATCGGAGTCGAAATATCTTATGATCTCCAGAATTATCCGATCTCCTACAAAGAGCATATAAGTTCTTGTTCTCTATTAATTACTTAAGTAGTTTGGCTGCTACCCAATGATCCATCCATATTTGCTTAAATATCTGCCTAACATCCTAATATGTACGCAATATTTTAATGCGTACATAGTTGAACATACATTAGACTCCCTACAACTGATCATGAAGGAAAAAATCTATTATATTTTCTTAATTTTAAGGCTAATCTTAGGGCACTTGATTGAGATCGAATTTGTCTCCTTTAACGAGAGGTGTCACCTGGTTTGCATTGAATACTTTAATCAATATACAAAACCAAAAAATTATTCCTACTCCCACTGAACTTGTGATACACACAATCTTCAACAGTGTTCATCTCAGAACCAAATGAGATAATCACTTGAAGTACCTTTGACGAGAAGCTTGTTTGAGGTCATAAATAGATTTTGTCAATTTGCAAACCATATTCTTTGGATCTTTCAACACAAAATTTTTTGGTTGCACCATGTAAACTGTTTCATCAATGTTACCATTGAAAAATATCGTTTTGACATCCATTTATTGTAATTCAAGATCAAAATGTGCAACATGTGCTATGATTGTTTTAAAGGAGTTCTTCAAAGATACCTGTTTGCCATTAAAATCTTTTAATTGCAAATTTTAATTACAAATAGAACAGTGTGACAATGTAGGACTTAGACGTAGTCCTAGGAGTACATTTTTGTTTATCTGGGTCCCTTGTGCCGATGGAGCGAGTGGTAATGCGTTGACTCCGTTGACGATCTGACGATGGTTTTCGGTACTCTGAAGGTCTGAGTTGCTCTGAGTGCCGGAGCTTACGGAGAGGAAGAAGACGTTGAGTGTCTATATCTGCCTCTCTGTGTGTATTAGTAGGTCTGTCTCTGTATATGTATGTCCGTATGGAAGAAGGAAATGATCCCTCTATTTATATCTTGCAGGCTGGCTGCTTAGGTGCGCATATGTAGGATGCGCCTATTTGTGGAGATGCCACGTGGTGATTGCTGATGGAGGCACATGGACGATGCACTCTGATTGAGGTGTTGAACCCTTTCTGTTGCCTTTATGGGCTGTGTAATGCCTGTGGTTCGTATTACGTATTTTGGAACACGTATACGTATTTTATCTTGTATTGTATGATTTCTTGCTTAGCTTCCTTCATGGCTTGGTTTATTCCTGGTTCGGGTTGGCTTGGTTCGGTTTGGGATTGCTATTGGTTCATTATGAACCAAGGGTGAACCCCCTACCTACCACCACCACTACCATTTATTTACCATTCTTCCTTCTCTCTCTTCATTACTCTTCTTCCATTTACTCCTTCACCTACCAGAGAGAGGAGAGAGAGGTCTAGGCAAGTGCAACTTGCTTCATGGAGGAACTCCAATTTTATTGCTTCATTCTCTTCCTTACAGCATTTTAACTTACTTTAATACTTGGCATTTTCACTTTCCATGGCTAAATTCTTATAGATCTAAGTTTATTTTATTTTCAGAAATTTTGGGTTTTGATCTACTTAATCTTATTATTTCTGAGTTTTGATGGTTTCATGTTGTAGAGAATCTTGTTCTGTCCCATTTTGACCTATGGAAGTTCGAATTTGGTCTCCGGATGATGGAGATATAGAGCTTGAGAACTTGGCTCTCATGGTGTTCTTCTTCTCGAAATTTTGGAGAAGATGAACTGTGTTTGACTTGACCGTATGAATATTTCATGCGGCAAGTGTTCTATTCAGCCGCATGGCTGGAAGTACTTGGCCGCATGAGGGCCGAACTCATCTAGCCGTATAATTCGCTCAATCCCCAGCCGCATATACTCTGCACTTCTTGAGCCGCATGAGGTGCTACCTTTCTGGCCGCATGCGCCCTCCCTTAGCCGCATGGGACCCCCGCTTCTCCAGCCGCGTGAATGCTCTGACTTAGTCTCATGCGCCCTCTCTTCCCGCTGGCCGCATGGGACTTTACTTGACCCAGCCGCATGAGAACTTCTTCCCGAGTCACATGAACTTGGTCCACTTGTAGCCGCATAGGCGCATGACCCCGCTAACCGCATAAGCGCATGGCTTCGCTCCTGTCCCTGCCGCATGGTTTCTCTCCTTGGCCGCATGGACCCTATTCATCCCAACCGCATGGACCCAATTCATATCAGTCTCATGTGCCCTCTCTTCCTGCTGGCCGCATAAGGACTGATATCCTTAGCCGCATAGGCTTTTCTTTATCAAGCCGCATGCGCATGCGCCTGACCCTATTCAGCCGTATGGGCTGCTCTTCTCCCAGCCGAATGAGATTATTCCTGAACCGCATGACTCTCCTATAGCTCTTGACCGAAACTCTTGACATGAGAACCTGACATGATATATCTGATAAGCTGTTGCGACGGCTACATGACATGACATGACCTGTATAATTAATCCTGGATACCGTGGGCGATTGTGCTTGTATAAATAATCCAGTCCTGTCTTGCATCATGTCTAGGAGGGAACTCTTGAGTACCACGGTCAGGAGTACCTATTGAAATGAACTAAGGCTAATAACTAGATTAATACACTAGTCATAAAGAGATCTCCCAGCTACAGGCAATCCCGTTACCTGGGCACGCCTTGGGATCTTTAGCCTGCCGTCGAGTAGGGCACATTTCCAGCACACTGTCATGTGTTGCACCCTTCAAGCTACCTAAGGGTACATTTATTTCCTGGACGATGTACCCACCTGAATTCAACTCTAAATCTTTTAACCCGGGTAACCTGGATGGTCTGCAGGGCTTGTGGCTGTGGAATAATCTCACTGCATCTTGCTAGTAACTAGGCCTGTGATAACCCTAGTTAGTTAAAGTATCAAGCCGTACTCATTGCTTGGCCGTGATTGATTGAATGAGGAATAATCTGTCTGGTCTTGATCCTGCATAAATTGTTACATGCTCTGACTTCTTATATTATCTTGCTGATAAATGGGAGAAACTAAGTTCGGTTCAGATGAAGGGTTACAATCCCGGTCCTTGTTTGGTTTAAGGATTGTAATCTGGTTATCTGAATGGTCCCATGGTTATCTTACCGTATATCCCCGTGATGTTATATTTTCTCCATTTTTACTATATATTATTATCTTATGTGCTAATTGCTGGTTTTAGTTTCTAAGTGAAGCTTCCTTTGTGGCACTTGCTCTTTCTGGGATCTGACCCAGCTGGTTTTGTATGGCCATATTTCGGAGCAGTTCCAGAGGATCTATCGACTTTCCAGCCTGATGGTGGCGACTAGACGTAACCAGGGCAACGAGTGAGTTTATTTTTGATCTCCTACTTTATTGTAAAAATATTCTTTTGAGGCGTTTAACCGACGAGCACCTGTTTAGCTCGATTGCACTTACTTACTGTCTGCCTACGGGCTGTAACATGATCGACAGATCCTAGGGTTGATCATGTATGACTAAAACTCTTGCTAGTCCTAACATTTTGTAACGACTAGCTTCATGATCAGTTGAATATATAATATTTGGGACGCCTTATTATTGTATATTTAATGATCATACATCTTGAGACTTTATTTACTTGCTTGTGATTGAGACACTAGGCTTGTTCATGACCATAGGAGACTGTTGGCTTGTAGTAAACCCTCATGTATCTAGACAGCCGTGACCGTATAGCGAGATGGATTTATTTCAATATACGTAGCTGGCTATGTCTGCCCCCGCTCTCCAGTATTCTGGTTCTGGGGCGTGACAGGCTGCGACCGAGCTGACATGTAGCAATAGAGAGGATCTTTTAGTTGCTGAGATCTTGGATGATTAGCACCCCTTCATAAGCTGAATCGAGTCAAAGGACACGTATCGTAGGTCCATGGCTTAAAGATCTCGGATTTGGTGGAGAGTGATCAGATAGGATGCGCCTGTGATTTGGCGTATGAGGAGACTTTAGCTTGTAACCTTTAGGAGTCACGAACCAGTCTGGACGCATGGCTTTTGAGGCGCATGCGAGGCATCAGTAGTGACTTGACTTATGTCTTTAGGGATCAGAGAAAAGTCCGAGACGTACGACTTTTGAGGCACATGCAGAGATTTGGATGCATAGCTGCGGAGGCGTATGCGAATGGTTGGGAGGCCACGTGGCTTGTAACCGCCGGAGGAAAGTAATGATGATGCTGACGTCGGCGACGCTTTATCTTCTGAAAAAGCTGTCAACTACAACTCTGTCAGACTTTAGCATTTAATGTTCTTTGACAGGTGATGGGCTGTTGAGTGGGCGTATCGATCTGCGTTCCACTAGGCTCATGGGGACGCATGGGGGCGCATACTCATAAGGTGCTTGGTGCTGATGGGCACATCTGTATGATGCACGGTCTGACCGGCGCATCCGCTTTGTATGATACGTCTTTATTGGTCCGACTGTTACGTTCTTCGAGTGCTTGAAATAGCCATTTCTTGGCCGAATTCGAAGCGTCAGGTTCATCACCTATTTAATACAAATTTATTGCACGGGTTTCGGAGAGCCAGCCACTTGGCGCATGGGTTTGATTTGCCCGACCTATAAATAGTGGCATGGAGAGAGTTTGCTTCTTGTTCTCTCACGTCCTTCCGAAATAAACTTATTTGCTCGAGGACATTCTGTTGACGAGATGCTCCCGAGGGTGAAGATGCGACACATTGTCTTCATTGATGCACTTGAAGGTGACTGTTACATCGAAAAGTCGAAGTCGAGGGCTTCTGAGGCAAGCAGAAGGTGCCTGTTGCATCCAAAGATCGGGATGCTCGAGCCTCGTCCCCGTTATGCTGGAAGAGCCGTAGATCGGAATTGCGGTACCCCGGCTTTGGAGGCTCTTTCCTCTGTCAGAGTGGGTGTTTCCCATTCTGGTTGTGTTGAAAGCCTCCTTTTGCCGCGGATCAACTGCGGAGAGCTCTTCTTCCAGTTAGAGGGTTGATTGTCCACCCTCGTTCTGTTCAATAAATGCTTCATTAGTTGAAGCATTTGATGGCGCATATGCTGAGACTTCATGATGCGCCTGACTGAGACGCTGAAGGGATGCACATAACTGAGGATGCACATAACTGAGCCGCTGAAGGGATGCGCCTGGCTGAGAAGTTGAAGTGATGCGCCAAACTGAGAGCGCATGGCGATTGCTGCGCCTAGTTGTAGACTTAGGATCTTTTCTTTGTAGAAATTCTCCTTTGTACAGCTCTCTTTTTTAGACATGTAAAAGACTTTTAAAATAAAAAATCTTCTTTTAATGTCTATGCTTTTGTTATTTGCTGTGCCAAGTACTTTATCTGAGCTCCCTGGCGCATGTAATGTTTGGCGCATAGGATTTCTGGTCCTAAAATTTCATGCTTCTACAAGACCCCCTTCAAAGTTTTTAAAACTTTTTGTCAAGTTTTGGAATACTTTGAATAAGAAGCTTGGTGGTCGGGGCGCATGACTGTTCGGGCGCATGGATACTCCGCGCATCAGTGATGGGGTACATGCTCCTCTCAGTTAATACAAATAATAACGCTTCGATAACCAAAAAGATTAATGATGATCTTTTGGATTTATTTGCAGTTATCTTCTTACAGAACCCGAGGCGGCGGCTGAGGTCACACTTCATCGGTTCACGTGTGCGACTAAGCCTATAAATAGGCATCTGATGGAGAGAGAGAGAGAGTTCTTCCTCTCTTTGCTTTCTCTTTTAGAGTTCTTGTTTTGAAAAAACCCTAACTTTTTCTTTCACGAAATGGCTCCCAAGACTTCTCGCGGCGGTGCTGGCCGAGGACGAGGCAAAGGGAAAGAGCCTGTAGAGGCTGCCGCGGATGATGTCCTCCGGACGCCCGTCGACGTTCGGCCGGCGGTGATTGGTGGGTTTCATCATTCTTTACCATATCTTTTTGTACCAATTTTAGAACTCATATACGCCGACGCGCATGGACCTTGAGTCCTGATGATGTGCTGAAGCTTTTTCGCCGACGCACATGGGTTTAAACCCTGATGATGTGCCGAAGCTTCACTGCTGACGCACCTGGGTTTAGACCCTGATGATGCGCCGAGGCTCCACTGCTGACGCACATGGGTTTAGACCCTGATGATGTGCCGAAGCTCCACTGCTGACGCGCATGTGTTTAGACCCTGATGATGTGCCGAAGCTTCTTTTCAGATGCGCCTGAGCCTTGGTTCAGGGTATGCGCTTCTGATAGAAACGTGGCTCAGATTCTTTTGTTTTTTCTAACATATCTGAATCTTTGCCTTATTTTGTTGACCACCAGTGTCGATGACTGTCCCGCTCTTGAATGAAGTGCTTCTGGACGCCGCCCTCTATCAGATGGGAGTGGATTATAATGAGGAGGTGATAAACCCTGTCCAAGCAGCCATTATGCTGGATTAGCCTCCCGAAAGAATGACTCAAATCCGGGAACAACAGCATGGGTTCCTCCAATGGATGATGGAGCGTGGCATTTTAAAATCTGCCACTTCTGATAATGTGACTTTCTTGAAGCCTGAGTTCCTGTTTGGGGACCGCCTTACTTCTATTGATGCAAAGGTGTTAAAGGTCAAGGAAGATTGGTTCTTTACAACAAGGGGGTGCATATGACTGTTAAGCAACTTGAGCGTCAATGGCCTTTGACGGCTTTCTATCATCTTGCTTCCAAGAGGAGGATGTCTTGGGAGCTAACCCCATCTCAGGGGGGAGCAATAGCAGGCACCATCAAGATCGACGGTACCACCGATCAGAGGGATACTTTGGCCACCGTGCGGGCTGGGCCTTCTTTCACCTGGCGGACTCTACGTCCTGGGAGCATTTACAGTGATGTTCCCATCAACACATTTGCTTTTGGCGCTTCGACTTTTGCAAATCGTATGCTATTGTTGGAGCGGTCGTACCCGAAAGGTGAATTTCGGATAGAGGGTTGGTGTCACTATGTTTCCAAATGGGACAAGCTGACACTCTGGATTCTGTCGCAGTTTCGAACTGAACTCCGAAAGATTGGGCTGACTGCCACAATCCGTACTACCCAGGCAAGCGTCGACATCAACATGCATATGTTCCTCGCGCTTCTGGAGATGTTTAACACCCAGACAGGGACTTTCTTCACTCCGGTGGGGGAGCTGGGACTCGCACTTCATGAAATGTATGAGGTGTCAAGGCTCCCTTGGGGATCAGAACCTTATGAGGAATACTTCTTGACCAACGAGGAGTTCCAAGTCCTGGAGGACAAAGCCGAGGAGATGATGGCCGTCTTCAAGGAAGTGGTGAGTCATCATTATTATATACAGAAGAAGGATAAGGGCGGGTCACAGCCTCATGTGACCGCTTGGAGAGATTACGTCTTTAAGCAAGACAAGGAGGATCCCTCTCAGTTTACAACTCCGCCAGCACTTTCCAGTAGCGTGGTGCTCTCCGAAATGAGCAGGTTAAGTGAGAAGAATTCCCGAAAAAATGAGGACCGGCAGTCGGACGAACGCTCCTATAGCTGTTTCTGGCACCTTACTCATCGGATGTCGTCCAAAGCAGTGTTAGCTGCGTATCTGATGATTTGGCTCCGAGATTATGTTTTTTCGGGCGGGTCAGGCTCTGTGGAGAGGGTGACCCGGAACCTAATCCTGCCAGCTGTGAAGTTGATTTTTGGCCGTCGCCTGGGTTTACTTCCCGCAATGGTGTGTAACCTCCTGCGAGGTTTACGAGAATTTGCAGGAAATGTGGTTCATGAACGAGGTAGGAATGACAACTTTTCCCGTGCCAAACTGTCGTTTTATTATTTGATGGGGTGGTTAATTTTACACCATCCCAATGTGATGAGTCCGGGCTCGGAAGAAGACCACAGGGCCGGAGATGCATTCCTCTGCCGTTTCCACCAGAGAAGTTGGTTGCATACTGGTGTTCCTGTTTGCAGGAAAGTTTTATCCCTCCTTCAGGGGTAGGAGATCACCAAAGTTGGTCCCATTTTTTTGGGTTTTGAGGCCAACGAAGACCTAACGGATTCGGGTGAAGATGCCACCACTCTGCCTCCATGGGGATTCTGCTGGTTGCAAAGTATCCAGCCGTCCCATCTGGTGTACCGGAATAGAAACCAGTGTTACCTGGAACCATATTTGCCGGGCCGTTTTGCACGACAATTCGGCTATGCTCGGTTGATGTTGGAGAACCCCAGTATTAACCTAGGGTATACTGGAAGCTTGTTGGACGGTGCACGAGCTTGGTATTACTACAATGCCGGATGTACCGGAGCTCGCTTTACACTGCCTGTTCAAAATCCGCGGCCGCCGATTCTTTTCTCGGCCGCCAAATTTTACTGTGTTATGAAAGTCGTGCCCCCCGGATATGATCGGAAGACCAGTTTTATTGTCGGCACCCAGTTAGCGACGACCGGGAACATGTTAGCGAAGGCTCGATCGTACCGTCCGCCAGAGGTGGGTTATCGAGGTACCCCTGCTGTATCCACGGGGGGTCAAGCAAAGCCCTTGGCCGATCAACCGAAAAGACGTACTGATGCAGAGGCTGGCTCTTCTCCGCCAAAGAGGCAAAAGAAGGCATTGTCACCGGCAGTGTCAACAGACTCAGCTCCAATGGAGGTAAGGTTCCTCATAGTCGGGTTAGCTTCAAAATTTCTTGTGACATATGCTTTCTTTTTGTAGGAGCCGCTAAAAAGGAGACCCCGTACTCCAAAATCTGGTGCCAGCAGACCAAAGAGGTGGCGGGCTCATCTGAAGAGCGCATTCCATCGATTGTGATGTCTTCCATGGAGGAGAACCCGGATGATGTCGTTGTTGTAGAGATTCCAGTATCTCCAGATTATGTTGGAAGGGAAGCTGAGTTTGAAGCAGTTCCCGGGAGGGTTCAAGCCGCCGTGGGTGCCTCTGACATTGAGGACCCAGTCGATACGGGACTTCTAGATGATGAAGTGGGGTGGAGTTCGTCGTCTTCGGATAACGTTCCTCCAGAGATGAGTGGGCCTGTTGCGGGAGCAACAGACATGATTGAAACAGAGGAGAGGGTTGATTCCCCTCCTTGTCATGATGAAGGGAGGTCGACTACAGCGTTGCCGAGCCTTACCCCAGACTCAACAGCGGAGGCTGAGGTGGCTGCCGACCGGGAGGTAGCGACAGATTCTATCCCCGCGGAGGAATTTGATGATGAAAATGAGGCTCGTCCGTCGATCCTGACTCCTAGGGAGCCGAGTCAGGAACAAGTGCTGATCTTGCTGCTCTGCCGGAGGGGGAATGTCCCGTACGGCCTGCTGATAGTGTGTTGGGGACGGACGAGGTAGCCCCTGACACCGGTGGTCCCTCCGAGCTTGAGAAGGGTAAGGGTTTGCTGGAACCCTCTGTTGCTCCTTCTACTTGGGGTACGATATCGACGCCTCTCTCGGCTCTTTCTGTTCTTTTGGCTACTCGGGCTAGCAGCAAAATTTAAGCCCCTGTTGAGGAAGGGTCCGTTGATGCCGGGGTTTCAGCCTCGCAGAATGAAACCGGCGGGACTTCTTCCGGTCCGCCGTCTAGAGCAGCTCCTCTAACTCATGCTATGACGCCGCAAGTGCTGGCGGATGCAGATGAGTATGTGAAGTTTATTATTGAGGTGGTGTATAAGATGCTGCAGAGGGGCGTATCGGCAGTAATGGATGCCAATGGGACTTTAGTGATGGCAAAAACCCTGGCACTCCCTCACATCAGTCTGATACGTTCCCACCATGGCCATGATCATATGGCCGAGATTCTGGAGGCCTCGGTGGCCGAGTTGGACCAGCTGCTTTTCGAGTTTTAGTGTATCCATCGAAATGATCTCTCCGCCCTGATAGACGCGAAAAAGAAGAAGTTGATCGCTGAGACTGAGTCCTCTTATCAGGCCACCATGGGTGTCTCGGAACGCGAGGTGGCTGAAATTGAGGCTGCGGTGGAGAGGCTATCTTAGTCCACGCAGGAGAAGGTGGAGTTACGAGCCGCGTTGGACGCTAGTATAGCGGAAGTTAATGCCAAGATTCGCCTTCTTGAAAACCAGCGGGCCCAACACTTGTTAGATGCTGAGCGAGTCAAGACTGAACATATAGCATCTAAGAAGGAGGAAGCGGCTTTCATCCGCCAGGCTCTTTCCCTGGCTCAGCAGCGACAACAGTTGGACGAGAAGCATGAGGATGACACTTCTCCTGAGGCCATAGAAATGATGCGTCAAGAAGCCGAACGCCGAGTCCTGGAGACCGCAGAGACTCGGGCGGCAGACTTGAAGCGTCGGATCGAAGAGCTTTCAGCCAAGTTCGGTGATGCTTAGGGATTGTAGCCTCCCCTTTTTTTGTTATTTTGTGTAATTTACAACTCTTGCTGGGGATGTATTTCTTTTCTTTTGAATAAAGAATGAAGAGTTTTGTGGTGTGTTCATTTTTGCTGTCATGAACTTGATGATTTGTGTGGACCTATTATCTTTTGCGCACCTTGGTTGTTAGGTACAGATAATAAGTTTGAGAAAACCTGACATGTTTGCTCAGAGGTGATGTGGACATGGCAAATATGGGGTTCAAATGATGGAATCTTCCTACTCAGAGGTGTTATGGACGTGGTAGGAGTGACTCAGGAGGGATACACGGAACTACTCAGAGGTAATGTGGACGTGGAAGTTCTGCGATCAATGTACGACAATGCAGGGGTTGTCTGTACGGGATGTTTACTCAGAGGTAATCTGGACGTGGTAAACATGATGGATAGCGTAGTCTTACGGAGCGTAATATTTTGCCTTGTAGGGCATAGGAGAATAACTCAGAGGTAATGTGGACGTGGTTGTCCTTCTACTGGAGGATAGAATGCCACTGAACAACTGAGTTCCGGAAGCGTAAGATTTTGTGGAAGGGAATTGTACGTGAGCCCCGATGATTGGGTCCACGAACTCCCTTGTTGGGTGAGGATAGAAGTACATGTCTGAAGGATGTCAAGAGTAGTACTTCTTTAGGAACTTGCCGTTGATGGGCATCATGAACAAGTCCCCATTGGGTTTGGTGAGGCGGTAAGCACCGTTTGAGTATACCATCTCTATGATGAAAGGCCCCTCCCACTTGGGCTCGAACTTTCCTAGTGTCTTGTGAGTCAACTCCGTCGGCCTCCTGACTGCCAAAACCAGGTCGCCTAATTGGAAAGTCCTCTGCTTTACCTTCTTGTTGAAAGCCTGTGATATACGGGCTTGATAGAGTTCGATGCGCTGTTGAGCTAGGAGACATTTTTCATCAAGTGCCTCCAATTTTCGCAGACGACGACGTTGATTGTCTTCCTCTGTTAGTTGATTTGTGATCGCTACATAGAGTAAGGGTATCTGGATCTCGAGAGGCAGTACCACTTCGCTCTCGTAGACCAGGGAGAATGGTGTGTTGCCCGTAGGGGTCCGTAACGTTGTGCGGTAGGCCCAAAGGCATTCGTCGAACTTTTTGTCCCAGTCGCGTTTGTTGGATGACACAACCTTTTTGAGTAGCCTGACGATAGTCTTGTTGAATGCCTCGGCCAATCCGTTTACTGTCGGATTGTAGGCGGTTGATGCCACGTTTTGAATGCGATTCTTGTCACAGAATCTGCTGAAAACATGGCTGATGAACTGAGGATCGTTATCGTGGATAATCCTCCGAGGTACCCCAAAACGGTAGATGACATGGTGCTTGATGAAGCTGACCACCCTTGAGCTCTTTACTTTCGCCAGTGGAACTGCTTCAGCCCATTTGGAGAAGTAGTCCATCTGAGGCGGTTTCCTCTTGAGTCGGATCTTTAAAGGAGCGTCGGGAATCATCTCTGGCTCCATGTCCGGCTCTGCTACTGTTTCTGCTTCATCATCAGCGTCGTTGGCTTCCCCTTCGTCGAGTGACTTGTATAGGGTAGCATCAGCGAAGTAGGCTTCGACCCCTTTGAAAGGGTCAATGTCTGCGAACTCCGTCCGGATGATGTCGTTGGTGGATACGTACTTCATACATTGGTGGAGTGTAGATGGCACCACCACGTATTCATGCAGCTATGGACGATCCAGTAGGAGGTTGTAGTTGACGTCAGCGTCCACAACATAGCAAGTCACCTCGGTTCTGAGGTTACCAATATGACACTTCAGCCGTATTTTGCCCAGCGGCTCGCTTTTGCTAGTATTGAAGCTACTGATTGTTGTGTTGGAAGGCGCCAGTCGGTACATTAGGATCCCCAGTGTTGAGAGCAACGTCTTCGGGATGATGCTGAGGGAAGATCCCGGATCGATCTGAATCCGCTTTACCTTGACGGAACCGACATACCCTGTATAATAAAGTGGCCTGTTGTGTCGGTTGTGTTTGAGCAGCATGTCTTGTTGGGTGAAGGTTATGTTGGGGATAACTTCATCCGCACTATGACAGTGCGCACACGTAGTCGGAGTATCCTCAGGCTGCTTGACCTGACTAATGAAGGACTCAGCATCCTTCAGGGCTTCACAGAGAGCTTCACGAGTGTCCTTGGAAAGACGAAGGAGCTCAAACAGAGATAGGTGGGCAGGAGTACTGGCAAGTTGTGCCAGTATGTCGAAGTTGTGGGGCTTGGCTAGCCCCGAAGCATTCTTCTTTCGCAGAGGCTTGTCGAAACGGGCCTCTACATGCTTCTACTTATTGGCTGCTGGAGGCCTAGATGAGCCCTCTTCCTGGGCAGCAGGGACGGTACAAGGAGGCACCACCTCGACGGCAGCTTCATCAGGTTGGGCGTTCTGATGTGAACGCGTCTGTACAGGAAGTGCCTCTTCCACAGAGGAAGATACCATGCGGCAAGACTTGATCTTCCTGTCCTTAGTTTTGGAGGCAGAGCGTACCTCCGGTTGAGTAACCTCGGAGACGAGATCAGGGTGAACCCATATGACCTCTCCCCAAGATGTGGTGAGTGGGATGAGTCCACTCACGTTGTCAAGAGTAGGTGGTAGATTGACCACCTCCATTGTCGCCTTAGGGATGGGGACGACGCCATCTTGTGTTGTGGTTGGCGACAAGGTGCCAAATTGGAGTGACACCAGGTTGGCCGAGACTGTTTTCTCCTCGTAGTCGACGGAGATAACATCCGCATTGATCATGCGCTGGATGTAGTTTTTGAGGACGTAGCAGTCCTTAGTTGGATGTCCAACAAACCGATGGTAGTGACAATACCTCGGATTGTCCACTTTCCCAACCTCGTCGGGACGCTTCGGGTCCGGCAACTTGATCTTGTCACCCTACTTCAGTATCTCGAAGAGTTGCAGGGTGTCTTCATCGTTGAAAGAATAAACCTCCTTTGGCCTTGGTACAAGTGGAGGCTTCTGGGTAGGTGCTGATGCACCTTTGGAGGCATTGACAGTCAATGCCTATTTCCCCTTCGTCTCTCGTCCAGGGTTGTTGGCTGCAGGCCGTTTCCCCTTGTCCTCAAAGGTAGGTAAACTAACTCCCAGAAGGCGAGCATTGGATGCCTTCTTTTCTGCTGCTTCGGCTTCGATGATCAAGGAACTCCAGTCGGGAGGAGGAGTAGAGTTGAGCCAGTGTTTGATCATAGGCAGCATGTTCATGCTGCAGGAGGAGAGGAGTGCATATTCTGGCATGCCGGAGGGCAGTCTAAAGCAGGCCTGTCAGAAGCGTTCGATGAATACTCGAACTGTTTCCTTCTTCTTCTGACGTATCTCTATGAGGGACGCCATTGTCATGTCCTTCCCGGCGTCGTAGAAACGGTCGAAGAAGAGACACGTCAAGTCATCGAAGGAAGATATGGAGTTATCGGGGAGACTGCAGTACCAGTCGTATGCCACTCCCTTCAGTGCCCCAACAAATATGCTGGTGAGTAGTGCGTCCTCCTTCAGGAGATGTCCCATTTGAGACTGAAAGTACGTCAAATAGCGACGCGGAGAGTCCTTCCCATCGTATGGCGTCAATGTTTGTGGTTTATACTTAGGAGGATAAACCACTTTGTTCCATTCGAGGGGATATAGTTGGGGGATCCCCATCTTTTGGTGCTCCTCTTGTCTATTCTTGGACTCAAAGCGCTCGCACAAGTCCCTGATTATTTCGACCATGTCTTCCGTGGAGCTGGGAGTCGGAGAAGGTGGTACTGCCTGGAGTTGAGCATTTGAAGGCTCCAACGTCCGTGGTGCTTCACGGCGATCTGTATCCAAGGATACCCATTGAAGGGGTACACTTGATTCTCTATTGGCCCCAGGGTCAGGACCGGTAGAAGGTGCCCTGGCCAAAGCGGACCGAATTTCAAACACTGCTTGAGTCAGTATTTGCTTAGAGGCAGAGAGGGTTTTGAGTCCTCCCTCCCGGGTATCCATGCGCTGGACGAGGTCTGCTGGCGGCGCATCTGGCTCGGTATCAACCCCAGTCATGTATAATGTCATGACACGACTGGAGTCGGATGGATCAGTTGAGGCTTCGCTTTCGGTCTCGCTCTCTTGTAGAAGAGAAACTTCCCCTGGAGCCTCGTCTTGGCTACCCCCAGCTACATTTTGGAGGACATCCTCGTCTTTAGGAGCATCCGCAAGGGCCTGATTACCCCTAGTTCTATCTTAGAGGACTTCCTCGTCTTCGAGACGCAGATCCACAGGGGCCAGACTACCCCCAGCTACGTCCGGGAGGCTGACTTCGTCTACAGGATGAAGATCCACCCCAGCTGTGCTCCGGAGGACATCTTCGTCTTCAGAAGGAGGATCAACAAGGGCTTGACTACCCCCAGCTTCCTCCAAGATCTTTTTTCTCCCCCGAGTGCCTTTAAACCCTCCGGAGGACGGGACAGTTGTCTTGGTTTTTCTCGGCTGGCTCTTGGACGAGGACGAAGAATTGCCAGTCGCCTTTCGGATTGACGAGGAGTTAGAGATTACGTTGCATGAAGCAACCTTTAGTTCTGGCTCCTCTTTTATTGACACCTTCTTCCCGAGGCGACGTCGGAGGGGTGTTGATGATTGCAGCCGCTGAAAACATCGACTATCTTGGTGGGACTGCTGCCTTGCAACAGCAGTTGATGGTAACTACAACACAGGTGTGCCCTATGAGGGGTGCATTGTGCTTGTCAATCGACTCTCCTGATCGACATTTGTGAGTGATCACGTTACGCAGATCGTTGGAGGAGAGTGCCACCTTTGCACCCCCATCAGGTGCATGGTAAGGCCAAGCGCCGGGGTGGTCAAGTGAATGCTGCACCCCCTGATCCAACACCAAACAGGCGCTCAAATCAGTAGTGGAGGAACAATATTTACAGTGACTTGAACGAACCTCAGACGCACAACCAGTGGAGGCGCGGGAGTTCAAGACTACAGGGTTTGCCTTGCTCAACTTGGTTGCGAACACAACAGATGCGCCCAAGTGAGACAAGGACTTTGAAGGTCGACTCATTTCCAGCACAGAAGCACCCGAGTCGACCTTATACAGCTTACCATCAGCAGCGCGCATGATTGTGAGCACATGCTTCTGGTTTGCTACCGACATAGCACGTTTGAGACGCATGGCCAGTGCTGCCTTGGACTTCTTCGTACCAGCCCACTGGGGTACATAGTACTCAGAGTCCAAATTCTCCTTGCCACTACAGCGAGTGAGTCTGTCAAAGACAGAGACCTTCTGTGGCGCATCAGAGGTGATGCGCAGGGCATTAGCTGCGCCCCTGCTCCGTCGACGCATCTTTCTCGCCTGAGAGGGAGATGGCTGGGGAATGTGGTCAGCTGCACGTTTCCCCGAGAGATGCGCTGCACCGGTGGGCGCATCATGCTCGCTGATGACGTCAGCAGGAAGGGAAGGCTGTATTGGAGCATCCCCTTCGGAGGTGGTGCCAGAAGCGTCGACCTTGCACACCCAGACTTGGCGAGTCTTCTTCGGCTTCGGCAGCCGCTTCATAGGACTCGTACTGCCTTCAGAGATGAACTCCTTATACGCCTGTTGATTGAGGCGTACGACCAGCGTCTTGTGGGAGGAGCCCACCTTCACGTCGTCGGATTGCGACACAACTTTCTCGGTGGAGGAGAAAGAGGTCCCCAGCAGAGTTGCCAGCTTTTTTGCCATTAAAATCTTTTGATTGCAAATTTCAATTACAAATAGAACAGTGATACAATGTAGGACTTAGACGTAGTCCTAGGAGTACATTTTTGTTTATCTAGGTCCCTTGTGCTGATAGAGCGAGTGGTAATGCGTTGACTCCGTTGACGATCTGACGACGGTTCTCGGTTCTCTGAAGGTCTGAGTTGCTCTGAGTGCCGAAGCTTGCGGAGAGAAAAAAGACATTGAGTGTCTGTGTCTGCCTCTCTGTGTGTATTAGTAGGTCTGTCTCTGTATATGTATGTCCGTGTGGAAGAAGAAAATGATCCCTCTACTTATATGTTGCAGGCTGGCTGCTTATACGCGCATATGTAGGATGCGTCTGTTTGTGGGGATGCCACGTGGTGATTGCTGATGGAGGCGCATGGGCGATGCGCTCTGATTAAGGTATTGAACCCTTTCTGTTGCCTTTGTGGGCTGCGATCGAGCTGACACGTAGCAATAGAGAGGATCTTTCAGTTGCTGAGATCTTGGGTGATTAGCACCCCTTCATAGGCTGAATCGAGTAAAAGGACATGTGTCGTAGGTCCATAGCTCAAAGATCTCAGATTTGATGGAGAGTGATCAGATAGGATGCGCCTGGGATTGGGCGCATGAGGAGACTTTGGCTTGTAACCTTTAGGAGTCACGAACCAGTCTGGGCGCATGGCTTTTGAGGCGCACGCGAGGCTTTAGTAGTGACTTGACTTCTGTCTTTAGGGATCAGAGAAAAGTCCGAGGCGCATGGCTTTTGAGGCGCATGCAGAGATTTGGGCGCATAGCTGTGGAGGCGCATGCGAATGGTTGGGCGGCCACGTGGCTTGTAACCGCCGGAGGAAAGTAATAATGATGCTGACGTCGGCGACGCTTCGTCTTCTGAAAAAGCTGTCAACTGTAACTCTGTCAGACTTCAGCATTTAATGTTCTTTGACAGGTGATGGGCTGTTGAGTGGGCACATCGATCTACGTTTTACTAGGCTCATGGGGACGCATGGGGGCGCATCCTCATAAGGCGTTTGGTGCTGATGGGCGCATCTGTATGATGCGCGGTCTGACCGGCACATCCGCTTTGCATGACACGTCTTTATTGGTCCGACTGTTACGTTCTTCGAGTGCTTTAAATAGCCATTTCTTGGCCGAATTCGAAGCGTCAGGTTCATCACCTATTTAATTGTAGTGCCCCATCCCTACATCGTGCCCCGTTGTCCGTCCACGGGGTACGCGAGAAAGGAACACTGTCGCTATCGACTCGGTCGGGACCGATAGGTCGGGATCGATCGAATCGATCGAACGGGAACGGTTGAATTAAGATCCATTCCACGTTATGGAATGGCTTCTTCGGAACCAAGTCCCATATTCAGCGGGTAGCGCCTCGAGGATTGACTCTGCGGCTGAGTCGGGAGAGACCTCCCGTTGCTCTGCTTTTTACGCCGCTTGCGTTGGTTTTAGCTTTGGTTTTCCGAATGCGTTTTCGTGAATGTTTTCGATAGTTTTCATGGTTTACATTTCGAGCTCGCATTTATTATCGAACTCTTGCATAATACAGTGTTCTAATCGGTTGCTTGTGCGATTTCAGGTGATCGCGTAGGCGACGTCTAGCGCAGCCAACAAGTCCTTCGCCTCAAGAAAAGACTCAAGGTGAGTGGCTGACCCCCTTCGTCTCGACCCTCTATTTCAAAAGAGAACTCAGGTAATGTTACTAAAATTGAATGATTCGCTTGCAGAATACAAGTCTTGTATGTTAGAAGTAAAAAAAAATGTGTTGTGTTGAAAAGAGATAGAATTAATTCAGGCATGCAAAACGACCAAGTAAATGAATTGATCACATAACAAGCCCCAACGGTATCCTAAAATATACCATGTTAACCTATCATGGACTTGGACAACTTGTCGACAAGGGGAATGGTTTCTTCGAGCGGCAACCCGGGGCCACGGGACCGACTTGGCCTAGGAAGAAACTGGTTGTAGCCGAGCTGGGTAATAGGCAATCGGTAAGACGGGGACTTGCATCGGGGCTCGCTACTTGCGTTGTAAGGGTCCCGTATTACCAGGCTACGTCCAAGGCAGCTGGTTAGGCCAATTGACTTCCATATCAAATACTTGATGTAGATTGTTATCAACTAACATGGTAAGTTTTATGTCGCATGGCGCGCTCCGCCAGAAGAAACCTTGGTGTAACTTAATGCTTCTTATGAAAATATCTAGGATGGCTAGAAAGACTACTAAAAGAAAGTTGTGTGATTTTATCTAAATTCTTGAACCAAATGAGAGCCTGGAAATTAATGAGCCACTCGCCAGTACATGTTGATTGTACTGATCCTCGCTCTCTCTACAGGTGCGATAGATCGGAAGGAGCGTGCTACGTGAAGGAAAGCAACGCTCGTGTGTTTTGAAGCTTCATCCGTGCATCGAAGCTTGGATCAAACCTTTTTGAAGACTCCGCTTTTTGAAGATCGAAGACAGATGGAGCGCCTTCCCACCATCCCAGGTGGTTTTGTAATTTTGGTTGTATAATCAAGGAATGAATGTATGTAATGGCTATCTCATCGACGTTCACTTTGTATTGGAGTCAGTTTGTAAAAAGCCCGCACGGTGCCCTTGTATCGAGTCTGTAATATGATGTTCATTATCAATAAAGCTTAAGTTTCCTTCTCTATAATGTGTGTTCAATTTACTCTGCGCATTCTCTTGTCGTTGCGTTTCGGATAACTTTATGACTATGCCTTGTGCGAGCGCAACTTAGGCTTGCACGGCATCACGCCCGGGGGATGACTATCGATTCTACGGAATCGGGGCGTGACATAATGGTATCAGAGCACGGCTTTACGTCCTTGGCCTCTAGTGTCGAGTTTTCAGTCTCAAATCGTTGGTCTCGTGTCGATGAGATATGTCGTTCCATACAAGGGAGATCGTAATAAGTTTGGTTACTAATGTATTTTTACCTTCAAAATCCCAGAAGGTACGACGGTGAATATGGCGAACGAAAAAAGTGCTTCGAGCGGCTCGAGTAGCTCGAGGCCCGGACCCTCAAACGATGCCATGGGACGGATGTTGCGCATGCTGGAAGCGCAACAACAACAAGCTCAGGAGAATTAACGCCTGAATGAGCAACATCGACGGAAGACTGAGGCACATCGACGGGAGGTAGAGGCACGCCAGACCCAGTTCGAGGCCCGATTCGATGCACAATTCAAGTTGCAGCAGAAGCAGCTTGATACTCTTCAGCAAATTATACAGACAGTGGTGGCCAACAACAACAACTCTGCGACGACTCCTGCCGCGACCGAGCCTGCGGCCAGACAAAGTGAAATCGAACCGGAGGTACCCGAGCTTATGCCTGCGGCGCCGAGAAGTTCCAGCTTCGACGTGTCAAAATTCACAAAGAGCTTCCGTACTTCCTTCTGCGGTACTGAAGATCCTTCGTTGGCGATCGATTGGCTGGAGGAGTTGGAAGACCGGTTCGAGCTCCTGGGTGTTGATGAGTCCAAGAAAGTCGCATGCGCTCAACTTCTACTCCGATTGAACGCGCACGATTGGTGGGCCATGCAAAAGCGAGCAATCAGACGTGACGACGAGACGGTGACAATATCTTGGGCCACCTTCCGAGAGGCGTTCGAGATCGAGTACCTTCCCGATGCCATTCGACAAGAGAAGGAGAATGAGTTCATGTAGCTAAAGCAAGGGAATATGACGGTGCGGCAGTATGCAGCAGAGTTCAACAAGTTAGCCAAGTTTGCTGGACAATACCTGCCTTCCATGGCGAGTCGTGCACGACGGTTCGAAGTGGGCCTACGGCCATCTATTTCCGCCCATGTGTCCGTTCCAAAATACCCAACGATGGGGGAGTCTCTCAACCACGCCCTCCGCCTTGAAAGCCAATACCCTCCAGGTGCTGTCGGCGCTGTGCATACCTACAATCACAAACGCCCTAGCCACACGGGAGGAAACAACGTGACCAAGCGTCCGAACAATGGGCCCCAAGGCGGATATCAAGGGCATAACCCACGATACTGCAACCGATGTCACCGTCACGGTCACACGATCGACTACTGTCCGATACAAGAGGGTGGATGCTGGAACTGTGGCAAGAGGGGCCACATTCGTGCTGATTGTCCAACCAAAAGGCCGAACCCAACGATGCCCCAACAACGCCGTCCAATGGTGCCCCAGCAGCACCGTCCAGGGAATCAAGTCCCAGCGCCTCGAGCCCATCAACCTGCACCGCAAAATGGCCAAGACCGTCGCCCCAATGCCCAGGGCCGCGTCTATGCCATGACTCGAGATGAAGTGCTTGCGTCAGATACTGTCGTGACAGGTATACTTAGTTTCAATAATGTGCCTGCTCGTGTACTATTTGATTCAGGTGCTTCGCATAGTTTTATATCGGCGGACTTTGCCGCCGAGCACAAATTTCCTGTAATATCATTAGACCTCGACCTTAGCGTAAGCACGCCTTCGGGCGCACCGATACTCACTAATTTAGCTTGCGCCGACGGGATTATCTGTATCGGCGGTCAAAAGATCGGTCTTGACGTGATAGTCCTAGACATGAAGGACTTTGATATTATTCTGGGAATGGATTGGCTCGGGCCGTGCAACGCAACCATAGACTGCGTCGGAAAGACGGTCACTTTTTGCATCCCCGGAGTGCCTGAATTCTGCTTTTCGTGTGGTGAGGCGTCATCGACCTGCATGCTGATTTTGGCAATTTCTGCTCGGAGGATGCTACATTCTGGGTACGAAGGCTATTTGGCGTCCGTCCGAGACATGCGACAGGATGGTACAAACGCGGGTCAGACCGACGTTGTGGCAGAATTCCCCGATGTGTTCCCGGACGAGCTACCCGGCATGCCCCCCAATCGAGAAATCGAGTTCAGCATCGATACATTTCCCGATACTCGACCGATTTCCAAGGCCCCGTACAGAATGGCTCCCGCCGAGCTGAAGGAACTCAAGGTCCAGCTACAAGAATTACTCGATAAAGGGTTTATTCGGCCTAGTGTTTCACCGTGGGGAGCGCCCGTATTGTTCGTGAAGAAGAAGGATGGGTCCATGCGTCTGTGCGTCGATTACCAAGTGTTGAACAAGGCCACCATCCGGAACAAGTACCCATTGCCCCGCATAGACGACTTATTCGATCAACTGCAAGGCGCCTCGGAATTTTCGAAGATTGATCTCCGCTCAGGCTATCATCAACTCAAGATCAAGTCAGACGACGTGCAAAAGTCCGTCTTTCGCACTCGATACGGCCACTATGAGTTCCTGGTGATGCCATTTGGCTTGACGAACGCTCCTGCCGCCTTCATGGATCTGATGAATCGGGTATTTCGACCCTTCCTTGATAAATTTGTGGTAGTCTTTATTGATGATATTCTCGTCTACTCGAAGGACAGGGCGCAGCATGCAGAAAATCTACGGGCCGTGCTCCAGACACTTCGAGAACATGAGTTGTATACGAAGCAGAGTAAGTGCGAATTTTAGCTAAGCAGCGTATCCTTTCTTGGTCACATCATTTCGTCCGAAGGCATTGTAGTCAACCCGAAGAAAGTGGAAGCTGTTGCTGATTGGAAGCGGCCTGCGTCTGCTAGTGAGATTCGAAGCTTTCTTGGTTTGGCGGGATACTATCGACGTTTTGTGAAAGACTTTGCGAAGATTGCATCACCACTGACTCGCCTCACTCAAAAGGGAGTCGTGTATGAGTGGTCGGATGACTGTGAAGCTTCATTCCAGGAGCTAAAACAGCGACTGATTTCGGCACCTATACTCGCACTTCCAGATGGGCCAGAGGGTTTTCAGATATTCAGCGATGCTTCAGGCCAGGGCTTGGGATGTGTGCTCATGCAACGAAATAAGGTGATATCCTTCGTCTCCAGACAGTTAAAGCCGCACGAGAAGAACTATCCTACGCACGACTTGGAGTTAGCGGCGATTGTGTTCGCGTTGAAATTGTGGCGTCACTATCTATATGGTGTGGCGTGCGCGATCTATACCGACCATAAGAGCCTCAAGTATCTCTTCACTCAGAAGGAATTGAACTTGCGACAGAGGCGCTGGCTCGAACTCATCAAAGACTATGACTTGACGATCGACTACACTCCGGGCAAGGGAAATGTTGTGGCGGACGCTCTGAGTCGAAAATATCTTGCCTCGCTATCCATCAACCGCAGACTACTACAAGATTTAGAAGAAATGTGCATCGATCTCCGGGTTCGATTCAGGGATATACGGTTGGCGCAGCTGCAGTTAGAGCCGAGTTTGCTGAAAAAGATCAAGACCGCTCAGAAGGATGATCCGTACCTGAAGAAAATGCGCGAGCGAATTTCAACAGGTAGTGCGACCGACTTTGTGGAAGACAAGACCGGCGTGCTGAGAATGAATGGCCGACTATGTGTTCCGGATGATTCAGAACTACGAAAGGAGATAATGTCGGAGGCCCATTATACGAAATATACATTGCATCCAGGCAGTACCAAGATGTATAAGGACCTCCGCACGACCTTCTGGTGGTACGGGATGAAGAGAGATGTGGCGCTCTTCGTGTCGCAATGTATGGCCTGTCAGCAGGTAAAAGCTGAGCATCAACGACCGGGCGGGGAGATGCAGAACCTTGCCATTCCAGAGTGGAAATGAGATCATGTCACGATGGACTTTATTGTTGGCCTGCCGAAGATACCACGGGGGAGCGACGCCATCTGGGTCATCGTCGATCGACTAACCAAGTCAGCACACTTTATTGCCATCAAAGTTACTTAGAGCGTTGATCGCCTGGCGCAGATTTATCTTGACGAGATAGTACGGCTGTACGGAGTTCCAGTATCCAACGTCTCTGATCGGGATTCACGGTTCATGTCGCGATTCTGGAGTAGCCGTCAGTCGGCACTGGGTACCAAGTTGCAGTTCAGCTCAGCTTACCATCCTCAGACTGACGGCCAAACGGAGCGCGTTAATCAGATTCTCGAAGACATGCTACGGCTCTGCGCACTTGACTTCAAATCAAGCTGGGACGTCCACCTACCGTTGGCAGAATTTGCATACAACAATAGCTATCAGTCCAGCATCCAAATGGTGCCGTATGAAGCTTTGTACGGCCGGAAGTGCAGATCGCCCATTTGCTGGGATAAAGTCGGGGAACGGCAGATACTCGGCCCGGAGCTGGTGGAACAGACTGTGGAAAAGGTCAAGCTCATTCGGGAAAGACTGAAGATTGCACAGAGTCGGCAAAAGAGCTATGCCGATACCCATCGAAGACCGCTTGAGTGCCAGGTGGGCGATCATGTGTTCCTGAAGGTGTCGCCCATGCGAGGAGTTACTCGGTTCGGCGCGAAGGGGAAGCTGAGTCCGAGATTCGTTGGGCCGTTCGAAATACTCGAGCGGGTCGCCCCAGTGGCCTATAAAATTGCCCTACCACTGGCGCTTGAAGGTGTGCACAATGTCTTCCACGTCTCCCAGCTGCGGAAGTACGTGCACGACCCTAGCCACGTGGTGGATTTCGGCCAGCTGGAGCTAAAGTCCGACTTATCCTACGTTGAAGAGCCAGTTCAAATCTTAGAACGCAAGGATAAGATGCTGCGAAGTCGAGTGATCCCTCTCGTTCACGTACTATGGAGGAACCATGCGGCGGAAGAGTCGACATGGGAACTCGAGTCAGAGATGAAAGAAAAGTTCCCTTCATTATTTTCATAGAGGTAGGTTCTGTTCTTAAGTTTCGAGGACGAAACTTATTTTTAGTTGGTTATGGTGTAGTGTCCCGTCCCTATATCGTGCCCCGTTGTCCGTCTACGGGGTGCGCGAGAAAGGAACACTGTCGCTATCGACTCGGTCGGGACCGATAGGTCGGGATCGATCGAATCGATCGAACGGGAACGGTTGAATTAAGATCCATTCCACGTTATGGAATGGCTTCTTCGGAACCAAGTCCCATATTCAGCGGGTAGCGCCTCGAGGATTGACTCTGCGGCTGAGTCGGGAGAGACCTCCCGTTGCTCTGCTTTTCACGCCGCTTGCGTTGGTTTTGGCTTTGGTTTTCCGAATGCGTTTTCGTGAATGTTTTCGATGGTTTTCATGGTTTACATTTTGAGCTCGCATTTCTTATCGAACTCTTGCATAATACAGTGTTCTAATCGGTTGCTTGTGCGATTTCAGGTGATCGCGTAGGCGACGTCTAGCGCAGCCAACAAGTCCTTCGCCTCAAGCAAAGACTCAAGGTGAGTGGCTGACCCCCTTTGTCTCGACCCTCTATTTCAAATGAGAACTCAGGTAATGTTGCTAAAATTGAATGATTCGCTTGCAGAATACAAGTCTTGTATGTTAGAAGTGAAAAAGAAATGTGTTGTGTTGAAAAGAGATAGAATTAATTCAGGCATGCAAAACGACCAAGTAAATGAATTGATCACATAACAAGCCCCAACGGTATCCTAAAATACACCATATTAACCTATCATGGACTTGGACAACTTGTCGACAAGGGAAATGGTTTCTACGAGCGGCAACCCGGGGCCACGGGACCGACTCGGCCTAGGAAGAAACTGGTTGTAGCCGAGCTGGGTAATAGGCAATCGGTAAGACGGGGACTTGCATCGGGGCTCGCTACTTGCGTTGTAAGGGTCCCGTATTACCAGGCTACGTCCAAGGCGGCTGGTTAGGCCAATTGACTTCCATATCAAACACTTGATGTAGATTGTTATCAACTAACATGGTAAGTTTTATGTCGCATGGCGCGCTCCGTCGGAAGAAACCGTGGTGTAACTTAATGCTTCTTATGAAAATATCTAGGATGGCTAGAAAGACTACTAAAAGAAAGTTGTGTGATTTTATCTAAATTCTTGAACCAAATGAGAGCCTGAAAATTAATTAGCCACTCGCCAGTACATGTTGATTGTACTGATCCTCGCTCTCTCTACAGGTGCGATGGATCGGGAGGAGCGTGCTACGTGAAGGAAAGCAACGCTCGTGTGTTTTGAAGCTTCGTCCGTGCATCGAAGCTTGGATCAAACCATTTTGAAGACTCCGCTTTTTGAAGATCGAAGACAGATGGAGCGCCTTCCCACCATCCCAGGTGGTTTTGTAATTTTGGTTGTATAATCAAGGAATGAATGTATGTAATGGCTATCTCATCGACGTTCACTTTGTATTGGAGTCAGTTTGTAAAAAGCCCGCGCGGCGCCCTTGTATCGAGTTTGTAATATGATGTTCATTATCAATAAAGCTTAAGTTTTCTTCTCTATAATGTGTGTTCAATTTACTCTGCGCATTCTCTTGTCGTTGCGTTTCGGATAACTTTATGACTATGCCTTGTGCGAGCGCAACTTAGGCTTGCACGGCATCACGCCCGGGGGACGACTATCGATTCTACGGAATCGGGGCGTGACATTAATGCAAATTCATTGCACGGGTTTCGGAGAGCCAGCCACTTGGCGCATGGGTTTGATTTGCCTGGCCTATAAATAGTGGCATAGAGAGACTTTGCTTCTCGTTCTCTCACGTCCTCCCGAAATGAACTTTTTTGCTCGAGGACATTCTGTTGACGAGATGCTCCCGAGGGTGAAGATGCGACGCATTATCTTCATTGATGCACTTGAAGGTGACTGTTACATCCAAAAGTCGGAGTCGAGGGCTTCTGAGGCAGGCGGAAGGTGCCTGTTGCATCCAAAGATCGGGATGCTCGAGCCTCGTCTCCGTTATGCTGGAAGAGCCGCAGATCAGAATTGCGGTACCCCGACTTTGGAGGCTCTTTCCTCTGTCAGAGTGGGTGTTGTCCATTCTGGTTGTGTTGAAAGCCTCATTTTGCCGCGGATCAACTGCGGAGAGCACTTCCTCCAGCTAGAGGGTTGATTGCCCACCCTCGTTCTGCTCAATAAATGCTTCATTAGTCGAAGCATTTGATGGTGCATATGCTGAGACTTCATGATGCGCCTGACTGAGACGCTGAAGGGATGCACATAACTGAGGATGCACATAACTGAGCCGCTGAAGGGATGCGCCTGGCTGAGACGCTGAAGTGATGCGCCAAACTGAGAGCGCATGGCGGTTGCTGCGCCTAGCTGTAGACTTAGGGTCTTTTCTTTGTAGAAATTCTCCTTTGTACAGCTCTCTTTTTTAGACATATAATAGACTTTTAAAATAAAAAATCTTCTTTTAATGTCTATGCTTTTGTTATTTGCTGTGCCAAGTACTTCATCTGAGCTCCCTGGCGCATGTAATGTTTGGCGCATAGGATTTCTGGTCCTGAAATTCCATGCTTCTACAATACCGAAGAAAAAATTCTTTAAAATCAATCCCAAAATTTTGAGTAAAGTCACTAGATATAAGACGTACTTTATACCTCTCCACATGACCCTTCGAATCCTTCTTGGTTCTAAATGTCCATTTACAACCAATGGACTTCATACCATTTGGTAATGGAACAAGTTCTTAAACTTTATTGTCTTGCGTGGACTTATACTCCTTATTTATTGTATCAATCCACTTTGAGAACTGGAACTTTCTATGGCCTGACGGAAGTTGATTAGATCATCTTCCAGTATCCACAGTCTTTCTCACGTTCCTAGAGAAATATGACAATATTATCCGAAATTATATTTCTCCTTTCTCTGGTGGACCATCTTAATATTATCGGTCCTTAAGGTTGTTGAATTTGTTCCTTAGGAATAATTACCTTATCTTGAATGGGGTGCCGCTACGTTGTCGTTGTTAAGGTATCTCAACAACGACTGATAGAGGTAATTCGACATTGTCTTATTGAGGCTCTGAATTCACTTCTTGATCATGTTAGTTATAGAATCCTGCACATCGTCAAAAGTGATAGTAGGAATCGTAATTGATTCCTTCTCAAAGATAATGATCCTGACTTTATTTCTCCCCCAAACTCAACATCCTCAAAAAATATTATACTTCTCGTCTCAAAAACATTTCTTAGTGTAGGATTGTATAATTATCAACCCCTTGATCTGTAGCATAACCAATAAAGTAGCTACTTATAATTTAACTTTGGTCTGTCTTCCCTTTACACATTCAATACAGACATTGAAGTCTATAAAGTCAGTGGAATCCAAATCTCATCAGACACAAATCGTTCAACTCTATTTCTAGAGATGTGACCTAATCGCTTATGTCATAATGAGGCTAAAAAAATATTATTAATTTTGTATTTAGTACAACATGACTTCACTTGCTAGGTTTCATTATAAGATGCAATAATTTTAACTGAATATAGGTTATCATAAACTTTAAAGAATCCGTTACCAATAATATTTGGATTTAAAGATAGACTGAACTTATTGTTTCCAAATGAACAAGTATAACCATATTTGTCCAATAAGAAAACTGAAACTGAATTCCGTCTAAAAGACGGTATAATAAAAATGCCTATCAAATCCAAATAATAACTGGTTCCTAATAATAACCTAAAATGTCATATTGCTACCATTTCTACCGAATTGCTGTCACCCACATAGATGTATCTTTCAACATCAATTGACTTTCGGTAACTCAGACAACCTTGCCTAGAACACTAATGTGGGTAGTCGCACCAGAATCTAACTACCATGAGTTTCTTGGTACTAAAGCTAAATTAATTAACCTCAGAACAGACCAAGTTTAGAAATATACTTTTCTTTATACGCCATATGTGGTACTTTGTATATTTTTTCTTTATGTGTCCTGTCTTATCACAAAAGAACAACCCTTAGTTTTATATTATTGTTTCTTTTGAGCTGGACCCTTAGCAGCTACTGTATTTCTTTTTTTTCTCCCTTAAAGTTTATCCCATTAAACATAAAAATTAAATTCTTATTGGCAGATATTATAGCAACATTAACTGTAAAGAGAACAAAAAAATAGACATGCTCTAATTAATAACCAAAGAGTAAAATATAGTCAAAAAAATTCAAATAATGGTGAATCCCATCTCAAGATACCTAGTAAATCATTAATATCAAGTCTGTGGATAGTGATATTAACTGCAAGTGGTACTCTTGATGTTATGATCAAACGTTGACAATTAGTCGTGTCAAATAATAAGCCTGTCTTTGGATCGGGTTATTATTTACATGTAAATCTTATAATTGTCACACATTTATCACCACAAGTATATGTACAATTCAGCCAAGTATTAACCTTCCTTTGGGCCGGCTAATACCCGCATGAATAAACACACACAAACATTTGAAATTCCTTATAGGCTATCTACGCAAGAGAGGTCACTTTGGCGACATCTTGTTTCAATGAGTCTATTTAGAATATTAGACAACTATTGCTAGTCAGAAAAGGCACCAAAAATTTGAATGTTGACTAAATTTTACAAAACCTGAATCATGTCCAAAACTTTATGTACATGCATATTTAAATTTAAATAATCAATAATCAACAGATTTGATTGTACTGGATATATGCATCAAAAGATTACATTAAATAATCCATAAAGATTATACCAAAACTTATCTACTACATGATAAACATGTAAATCTTTTTCATAATTTAAAGCATAAATTAAATCACTTTGGTATATATCAACACGACGCCAAAAGTTCTATCCATGTCGGATTTTATTTGATTCCAATCTAACATATATTAGAAAATCCATTTATAACCGACATCAAAACAATCACATTACTCAAAAATTCATATTTAATGTGATTAATATAACAGAGCATGCAAATGGTTCATAATAAAAAATGCCAAACATATTGAAGATGCCAACTGAATCCATCAAAAGATATTAAATGAATCTATCAAAAGTTGTCATCAATGTATCATTAGATATATTCTACAGAGGAAACATGTATTCCATATACAACCAAAAAAAACATTATTCAATTGAACCATAAAGGAAATAAGTCTGTATCACTTTCCGATATGAGATTAAAAATACATATATGAACTGGATTATTAAAAAAAATGATACAATCCATGGACGACTCGATATATTCTAGCCATGAATTAAACTTTAGCAATCAAAAGTGGATTGTTGGTGCCTTTATTTCTATGTGGCTATTATGCAAAGATAAAGAAAGACTATATCTTCAAATAGATTATTCCGAACAGTCCACTGATTCTGTAAACTTTGTCCGGTAATTATCGGAACAACAAAAATAAATAAATAGATTATCATATATATATATATATATATATATATATATATATATATATATATATATATATATATATATATATTATATAAGAAAATATATATATATATATATATATATATATATATATATATATATATATATATATATATATATATTATATAAGAAAATATATATATATATATATATATATATATATATATATATATATATATATATATATATATATATATATATATATATATATATATATATATATTAGCAACCAAAAAAATATTAGCAACCAAATCTTTCATTGGTGGATCATAAAATCTGTGATGGAGCAATCAGACCCCTAAATTAAATTAAATGAAATAATCTAGGGTTCCTCGACAACAACAAAAATTGAATCTGAAAATTTCAAACTCATGAATCAAACAAGGAAGGCTCTGATACCACTTGTTAGAAATTTATTGTACCCTGTCGATTCATGAGATGAAGAACAAAACTAAATGCGGAAGCGTACCTGAATCCATTGTCTTTGTTTGACAGATCTTGAAGCAGACGTCTCTCTTTATGGGATTTGATCTTCCAACTTGCTACGACCCTTAATGACAAAGATGAATCCAAATTCTTTGTCCCTATCTTTCTGTTGATGGGGATGCAGAAGTGAAAAAGAGAAACCTCTCTTTTGGTGGCCGTATAAGTTGGGGACCATAACCCTAATAAATACATATATTTATATGTTTTGATATTTCTAATTTGGCCCCTCATCAAATTAGATTTATCTCCGGTATCTACACATTAATTCTATGACAATTATACCCTTAAGCCAATTTTCAAATAGACCACTTTAGTTTGGCTTAATTATATAGATAGCTCAACACAATTAATTTTACATGTGTGGCCCCTATTATTGAATAATTCCAACAAACTCTTCATATTCTTTGTTAAGTTTAGTCCGTTTAAGACTCGAAAATTGCTTCTATATCCATGCATAGGCCTGTCAATGGTAGACCGAAAATTCGTATACGATCCGTATTCAAACCAAAAATATTCAAAATTTTGGATACGGATACGGATTCGGATATCATATCGGATATTTATCGGATATCGTATGCGAATACGGTAAGTGTCATATCTGGACCAATAATATTCAAACCAATAATATTTAAATTATTTAATAAATTTAAATATATTAGGCCATCAGGAATTCAGGATTCAGCCAAAAATATGTTGTTTCTGCTATTTCTTTACAAAATCTGTCATTTCAACGTGGAAATCTGTTGTTTCTTGACAAAATCTGCTGTTTTTTTGACAAAATCTGTCGTTTCAATGTGAAAATCTGTTGTTTCTGGACAAAATCTGCTGGTTCTAATTTTTCCCCCTTTTTAATTTACTTTTTGTAATCTTATTGGTTCGAATATTATCCGTTAAAATTATCGGTAACGGATACGGTAACCAAAACTTCTATCCGATCGGATATCGGATAGTTATCGGATATATCCGATAGTTAATGGTTCGGATATGGTAATGCCAATATCCAACCAATAATCTACCATTGACTGGCCTATCCATGCATATACGTAGACAAGGAGGGTTATATTCTTGAACTATGACAATATCAATATATTATGATCAAATTAGAGTGAAGGCGAAGTATATGTACATGCAAAAAAGTCATGCAACCTGATAATGTTCTGGATCCTGTACGGTAGCATACCGCTTCTCTAAGAAATTTCGTCCAAGTAGGAGACATCGTCGAGGTTCCAAATATATTTTGCATTTTGACGTTTCAAACTTGTTTGAAATGTCGACAGCCCCTAAGATGAACATCATATATCCGTGAACCTTCGGGTTTGTTAACGAGTCAACATAATCATTCTCGTGCTCTATATCCTTCACCTTGTCTTCTAAATATTTTAATGAAAGACGTATGTCTTCTTGAAGTCGGGAAGAGACATTAATTGATCCGCTTCAACACCCAAGGATTTGGAGACCAAATTCGAGAGTTCTGTGTGTTATTCTCGTGGTTTATCCTTAGTGTGCATCATAACTCTACTGTTGACATCCAGCCCCAATACATGATAGACGTCATGTAGGGTAATTGCCATCTCCCCACAAAGGAAGATGAAAGGTATTGCTCTTTGGATGTCGCCGCTTGATGAATATTAATGCAGATATTAGTGCATCGCCGACAATCCGATATGAATACTTGGCTAGATATTGTATACGGGTGGATACAATTTTCCTTGACAACATCGTTCAAGTCGTCGAAGCCCCATGTATGACACTTTTTCCTATGGTCAAAGATTCCCATTACACGTCCAATCTCTTAAAAAAATACATAGATCACTACAAAAAAGCTTTTCTTGACGTCTTTTTTTCGCTAAGAAATGAGTATCTTGACGGTTGCGGATCCGTCAAGTAGGCCGGAGTCAAGAAACCCCCCCTCTTTCTTGACTGTCTCTAGCAGGACTTTTCTTGACGGTTTTTGGCCGTCATAAGAAGCAGTTGTCTTGATTGTTTTTAGCCGTCAAGATAGCAGTTTTTAGAAACCGTCAACGTAGGTAAAACTTTTCTTGACTCCGGCCTAGATGACGGCTATTAGCCATCAAGAAATTTTTTTTTACTCACAAAACCTGTCAGGAAAAGCATTTATTCACAGGCTATTATGCAGCATGATTTGAATTAAAATTGACGTTTGACAACCGTCAAGAGAAGCTTGCCAAAATGTAGTCAAGAGAAGCTTGCCAAAATGCAGTCAAGAATTATATAATATTAATCAAACACATAATATCAATCTAGAAGTTACACATACAACAAATTACTATAAAACCCTATTTTTATATTAACAAACTGTATTGTTCATACACCAAAAAAACTTTCAATACCACAAACATCCATCACTTGTCCAACCACAACATAATCCAACCACAAAGTACACATATTCCACATTTGTAGTTTCCATACCACTTAAACATCCAAACCACAAAACATAATCCAACCACATTTGATAATCATACAAATGAAATAAAAAAAGTAGCAAACCAGACCGGAGCACATACCTCCCATATCAACAACATTCCCCTATTCACAGCATGCATGCACCTTCATTTTTCAGCAAGTTCCTGAGAGAACAAGAACACAAGTTATCAATATACAGTTCTTATATAGATATTGAACTCACTATTACAGAATTATCAATACAGATTGATTTTATTGCTGCTTAGGTTTGTACAAGTGAAGGTGAGTGCATATGAAGTTGTCTACATATGAGTGTGCTCCTAGTGCAGAAGAATGCATGAGTGTCGGTATCAACTAAAAAAGTATCGATTACATGCATGGGTTAAACCATGTATAAATCACCATCTATGTTGTGCTTCTATAAACCATTGTTCACTTGTCTGTATTTGAACTTGACAAATCTACCGAGAACACCCAGTTCAATAACAAAAGAAAAGATTCCAATAAGCACTTTCAAACATCTAAGTGGAGATTTTTCAACAATCCAAATTGTCGTATCACTGTAATATTGTATTTTTTTCCTCACTTGTCTTCAGAAACAAATATATCCATGCTCTACATGTAATAAGTCATGCTGGCCTAAAATAACACAGGAACCATCTTGTCATAATGTGTGTGTATCAGTAGCTTGCACAATTAAGCATGGTTTAACAAGTATTGCAGTATACCATATCAACATAGATTAATAAGTATTGGGATTCCAAATAGGTTAAAGTATCACATGACGATCAAATCAGAGTACATCCTAAAAACTATATTGTAAAGTGGTGCTATAGAACATATACAAGATTGGGATTCCAAATTCCTTCATGGTCAAAACATTACAAGTGTGTGTAGCTGTGACCTAAATGTATGCATTTTATTCAATTGATTAACTACATAGCCGCATACACATGTGCCAAATACATGTAAATAATTCCTATATTAGCTGTCAAAAAAGTACTTAGTTGCAAAGAACTAATTGCTCTATATTCAACAATTTGCCTACACAAACCAATACATAATATCAATTTTTTTTAGTATCACCTTTCTATAAATCCCTAAATCCCTACATCCATGTGTTGAATTTTCCATCAGTGCCTAAACTCGCACTCAATATGATTCACCTTACCATGGGTTACATCTAGCTCTCAGTACCACTGAAGGTGGAGGTTCTATCATGGTCACCACCATCATTCAAACCCTTTCCTATTAGAAAAAAAATATATGGGAGGGATGATTACTATATCATAAAATAGAAATAATTCAGAAAAATATTCTAAGTACAAAAATCGAACAAAAAGAAGAGAATACAATAATTATAATAGAGAACAATAGAGATTAATTTAGATTACACATGTGGTGTGGCGGACGAACTCGATGGCCTCGTCAAACCTGGCCTGCTTCTGGGCGAGGATGGCGATGCAGGCATGAGCACCGGCTGAGAGGCGGACGACAGAGAGACCCCGTTGGAGCTGCTAGAGCCATTTTCCCATGCAAAGCATAATGAACTTGTAACTAGCCTCAATAACATATTAGAGTACCTTCAGCTTGAACACTTAAGAGGAAAGCTCCCATCTTGTGTCAAATAGCCAAGCAACAATCCGAGCAAAATTCAGTGATTTATGAGAATTGAAAATATCACTTTCTGCAATAACTAAGGACCAGATATAAAAATTCTCACATGTTACCAAAGCTGTTCTTTGCATATGCCACCCATATGCCCAACATACATAAAAAGTAATCTCGAGTGCTTGAGAGAAACCTGCAATTATTAGATGATCTGTTACTCTAATTATGTTTTTTCCTAAAAATTATTCTTTATGAGGTGATCATCTAATTTTAAAAATGAAACCTCAGAGTATCATCCTGTGTCAAATTGCCAAGCAACAATCCTAGCAAAATTTTAAGAAAAGTTGTGATACCTTTGAGGTAAAAGTCCCTTCTTCTGCCTGGCATACCATCACCATGCCAGCCACAGACGACGGTATACTCTACCTTCATGCATACTACGAAAATCCCATGATTTTATATTTTAAAATACATATATAATTAAAGTTCTAATACATTAATTGGCCGTTCAATCATACACATTAATCCATATTCTCACCACAGTACTTAGAAAAAGTAAACTAAATAATCCATATTCATACACATTTAGCCATATATATATTCTCATCACAGTAACAAGCAATAAACTAATACGGTGACCTACGATATATAATGGATAAATTTCTTTTGAATTAATTTGTTTATAATTAGTCAGATACGTACAATCCATGTCATCAAAGAAATTTTAGTATGGGGATCGAGATCAGCTTGGTGTCTGATCTATTTTTGCTTTGATCTTGTTTGAAATAAAGAGAAAAAGAGATCGGGTAAATACCTAGTTAGCCCCAGGACGATCACTTGTGCTGCATTCCTTGTGATTAAGAAAATTGATCATCAACAGACGAAGTTCTAGCCGTATGAAAAAAGAATCCTCCACTAGAGAGTAGCACCAATATATGTACCACAAGGAAGGATCACATAAAGTTGATAGAATTAACTCAAACAAAAAAGATAGAGAAGAACCAAAACTTACTTCTTTAAAAAATTAATGCCTAACCTGCATAAATATAAAGTTAATAATGTGCATATATATACATAAGAAAAACAAAATCAAAACATTAGGAATTGTCAGTAGTTACTTTACAAAAATATAAAGGCAGTTCAAATGCATACCTCAAAGAGTTTAAGGTCAGAAGACAAGATTCTAAGCAACCCACTCATGAAAGCGTCACCATCACCAGTGGTGTCGACTGCTTTGACTCTAACCCCAAAGACCCTGCCAGGAAATTTTTGCAAATAATAAAGAGTGTGAAAACCCTTATATATTGCCCTTGGTCATCATAGTAACAAATTATAGCCGATTAGAAGTAGATGCCTTGAAAAATCACTTTAGAAATTATTGTAAAGTTTGATGAAGCATGCATGTAGGATTGTTCGCAAGAAACATGAAACATGACTTTTATTCAGAAACTAATAGTGACGGACATTTAGTTTAATACCTAGGTGTAGTATCTGTAACCTTGCTGCCCTTCAGTGACAAGAAGTAGCTTAAGGAGGTTAAAAATGAAATCTCATCTTCACTGACCTGTGCAGAGCAGTAACAAACTTGATCACTAAGATTAAAGCAAAAAATATTAGTTAATCAGAGCTCAAGAAACAACACACCATAGGCAAAGACATCAATCTTCTCATAGACCACTCCATGCATGAAGTACTCTGGAGCCAAGTATCTGATAATCTCAAGATGCAACGATCAATACCAAACTTTCTTTTATTTCAAATTCAGAATGTTCTTTCGATAGGAAAACAATATGGTGAGTCCATTTTTCGGGGAGCCATTTTGTGAGCCCAAAGTCAAAAATCTGTATGTAGAGAGTAACTTGAGGTTTCAAAAAAAAATAAACAGAGAAGTGATATAGTTATTAGCATACATGAGGTTCGTAGTCTTCAGTTAGAAGAATGTTCGATGCCTTGACATCTCAATGTATAATGCGACTTTGGCACCCCTCATGGAGATACTTCAGCCCTTCTGCCACGTCCAAGGCAATCTTGAACTTGATCTTTCACTCGAGCGCGCCATAGCTCGGTAACCTACAAGTTTAACTGACTCTTACTACTAAAAAAATGGATAATACCAGTCCTATAGTTTAAATTGAATAATGTAACCCATGTTGTTGATCAAGACCAGAAATTTTTATAAAGCCAACAAAAATCATAATAAAATCAGACATGAATAAAGTATATGAACTGTAAACCCAAAGTTGTGAGAGTATATCTTATGGAAGTAGCCGCCTCCATTTAAAACAAAAATTGGTAGTTCATTTATGGATAAAAAATTATGGAATTTGGACTTCAGAACTAATCTTCATTTTTCTTTCTTTCACAGTTGCTATTATCACACTATCTATCAAGGGTGCATATGCCAATCAAACCACACAACAAAATTAACATTCTGCTATTAATAATTGTTTGTAAATAATACTAATACATAATCATCATCATCATCATCATCAACCAGTATACACCAAATCCATGCAATGGCTAGAAGAACATCATCAACCACTGAAATGGAACAGAAAAAACAAAGAAAACTGACCAAGAATGAAAGCAAATTCAGTAGGAAGGTGGCTGGCGAGAACTGATTACGCCCACGGATGCCCATGCCACGCACACCTCGTTGTTCCCCCACCAGATTTGGCGGCATTTCCATCGGCATCGGCATGGCCATCGCCACATAGGAAAACCTCGTGGTGATGCCAGGAACATATTTCAGCCACATAGGAAAACCTTTATATAAAATACATAAAAATGGTCAAAATTGAAAATGAATTCCTACACGAAAAAAGTAATTAATTACCCAAAATTCCACTCAGGACAAGCATAAGGACAAATAAGAGGATTTTGATTTGGGGAAAGAAAAGGAAACCCTAATCTTAAGGAAGCAACCACTGGTGGTGACGACGACAACCGTTAAGTACAACCTGGTGATGATCGGCATCTTCTTGCACCATTCGTCCACGACCGAGCTATACTCCTCGAATTGAAGCCCTAAACTTCCACTACCAGAATAAGTCATATTAGCGACGCCAGAAAACGTCGCTAAAATGATAAAAAAATGTTGCTAAAACTATTTACCGACGTATTTAGCAACGTTTTCTTATGGTCGCGGAAAGCCATGTCGCTAACAGGCAAAACATCGGTCGTCGCTCTTACCGACGCTTACCAACGTAATTAAATGTCGGTAATCCTGGAACATTTACCGATGTTCATCGACGTCCCGTCGAAAATATGGCCACGTCTCAAACGTCAGCCAATGTCGGTGAATCCTGCAACAGTTAGCGACGTATGTCTAGTTTTTACCGACGTTCACCGACTCTGTAGGCGAGGAAAATCCTGGGACGTCTAGCGACGTTTACCGACGATTACCGATGTTTACCAACGCTACCTTACGTCGATAAGGGTCGGTATACCTGGTGACTTACCGACGTTTAGCTGCGTCGCTAAACGTCGGTAAACGTCGCTAAATTACAAAAAAAATAAAAAAATAAATTACAGAATGTCCACAGAATCAAATTTTCTACCTGTAGTTCAATAAATAACAAAAAAACCACAAGCACATTTTTTCCTGGGTTTGCCGACCCTTCGGTGGAACACTCAACACCGGTACATCACAATATTATAACAATCAACGCAAACAAGAGTAAAAGTCTACAACCAACATATGATGAGATACCAACACAACGAAAACTAAAATATCCAAAGTCGGTAAACGAATATCCAAAGTATACAACCAATATCCACATGAATCCACAACCAATACTGAAAGTCTACACAAACAAATAATCCACAACCAATACTGAATCAACATAAACAAACACTAAAAAAAATACTACAATCTCATAAAATAGTCATAACTTGGACTACTGCGGATCTGGAGGAGGGGGGGCACCGCCGCACCTTAAGGATAGGAACATCTCATACTCCTCCCGTGAAATTGTTACCGATGAAGAAAGTAGTAACGTCGGAGGTAGTGACGCCGGCGGAGTCAACGACGATGAAGGCGCACCCGGAGGACAATAACGCTCCAACGCTGCTAGTCGCTGGTGGTAGGAATCCATGGTAGATAACAGCCTCGTACTGCTATCAACCATCGAATCCTGCATTAACGTGAGCCTCTCGCCCATGGACAGCTGTGATGCCTGCCTGCAGATCCATCACGATGTGCTCTATCGACACTCTAAGATCAGTGACGCCCCACTCTGTCCTCTCAGTCATATCCCTGACCTCCATAATGTGCGGTCGAGCGTATCCAATCGTGCTATGAGCGCAGCATCGTTCGTCTGGTAATGCTCCTGGATCCGTAGTAGCAGCTCATCACGAACAGACTCCACCATCTGTTGGACTCGGACAGACTCCTGGGAGGGCTGTGGGCCATGCACACTAGCAGGGGAGGTCCTAGAGGACTGTGTCGCAACTAGGGCGCCATAGGATTTCGTACCGTACACTACACCAAAATGGCAAATTAGGAACACTAGATAATTTTCAATCTGGAACACTTATTTTTCGTACCTAGGTGTTGGAACGGGGCAACGGCGTTCCGAATCATAAAAACGTTCCTAATATTTGTTATTTTAATTTTCAGAAAAACTATTTCACTTTTATATCATTTCAAATAGACCATGCCACACGTGCATCTCACGTGATATGTGAGAAAAGCCTATAAGCCAACAAAACTTTTCCTCTCCACAGTTATTCTCTCCTCCCAAATACACAAACCCTTTCTCTCGCCCTCAAATTATTTTTTCTATGGTTTCATGGACCCTAAGAGCCCTAGGGTTTCGTGACCGGAAGGGTCGCCAGCGGCGGCGTAAGGAGAATGTCGATGGCCGGCGATGGTTCCGGCGGGAGGAGAAGATAGCGGCTGTGGCGGCGGCGGTGAAGATGACGACGACGATGAATGTTCTTGTGATAATTGTGCCCTCACTACTTCCTATGGATTTTCTGGTTTTTGGTATAGTTCCTAAAACTTGATTTCATTTTAGTGGAAAAAATGTGTCACAAAATTTACATTTTTTTTTTTTTGCAATAATTATGGTCTTCACCGGGTTTCTTGTGAGTTTGTTTACATATCTAGTTCTTTTCCTCGGTGTTGAAGTTATCTTGTGTATGCTATTGTAGATTGTTGAAACCATACTTTAGGAATTCTATAGTATGTAATCTATATGGACATTGCACTAAGAATTCTAACATTAGACTTAGAATCAGCTCTGTGATAATTGGTAATGATTTATTAAACCAGAAGAGCAAAATTTAGTAGAGAAAGTTTAAAGTTAGCATCTTTTGCTATGTTGCAGGGGCACAACAAGATATGGACACGCTGACGGCACCGGTTTTGAGTGTCCTAGTGTATATGTTGTGCCTGATAGGTGTCCGCTCGTCAGTGAATCACACTAGAAGAAAGGAGGGGAAAAGGAGAGTGAGTAATTGTTAAGATGACATTGAGATGGTAGACATTCTCACTGAGCAAAATAATTGCCGGGATTAAGGTCGACAAGGTATTAAATCCCCCCACCATGTTCTTGTTTTCTATATGTTGCTCGATCGATGAATGAACATAAAAAGTAAAGATGCAATATGGACTATTTATTAATTTGGGTTACAATTATGGTAAATACAAACTAAAATAATCAATCGAATTTCTGAGTTTGGAACTTGATCCTTAGCTACATCTTATGTGTGTTTTCATCTTTTCTTTTCCTGAGAATTAAGATGAACAATTTAACTTTGTTACTTTATGAGCAGTTCCGAACAAGACGGAACAGTACAAGTGCACTGAGAATATATGTATGTCCTATTTGTTATATTTCCTTGATGACGAAGATCTAGCATTAGCTTTCTTTTTGTAAAGAGGCAAGCGATTAGTATTCTAAGAAGGATTCAATCTCTCCACTCTTAGAATCCAAATTAAAGTTTGTATAATTTGTATAATTCATCACCAACAAAGTTGCAAAGTTCGTCTAAGTATATAATTGCTAATGTTCAGCTTTACGTCTTTCTTTGAAAGAAATACCTTTTTTTCCCTTTCCTTTAAGGCACAGGTTGAAGTGGCCTAACCCAATCAACATGGGTAAAGTATACCATAGGGTTGGTATCATGTATTCAAAAGCTCTTGCATTATGAGCTCCTTTTGATCAAAGAAGACCACAGTCAAACAACTATGAGAGTCAAAATCATATTCTTTGTATTTGTCTTCCTCTCTTCTTTCCTTCTTTTTTGAGAGTGCATGCACTGCTGACAAGCTCACCTACATATCTTGTCGTAAAAAACATCCACTTTGGTCAATTTACTTGCTTTGTTCGATTCTGCATCTCCACTTTGGTCAATTTGCTTGCTTTGTTCGATTCTGCATCTCCACTTTGGTCAATTTGCTTGCTTTGTTCGATTCTGCATCTCCACTTTGCTCAATTTGCTTGCTTTGTTCGTTTTAATATATGAGTGACAATAGAACTTATATGATACGGTTGATTCCTATTATATACCTAGCCTACTGAGAGAAGCAACCCCTACATAACAAGGAAAGATGGCCATATGTATCTATGACACCACGATTTTGCGTATATTAAGTTCTTTGATATCTTTATTTTTGAGATGTTAGATGTGAAACCAATCGATTAGGCGATTGAAGTTGTTAAAGGCATGGTTTTGCTCATAACGGATGGAGAGAGATATCTGAAGATGCAAAATATTTTTGACAATCTATGTTTGTGTCGATTCTCAGGGTCTCCTACCGCTCGTAGGCTCCAACGACGAATCGTGGTGCCAAAGACTAGATGGCCTAGCATCAAGGACTGCTACTTACTATCGGCAAGGTGCATGCTTCACTATATGGTGAGAACTCTATTCACTGCCTGAAATGAGTGTTAGTTTCTTTGATGTCTATGTTCAACTAAAGATTTATGTCTACCAATGTATCTTCTTGCAGGCATACCATGGTCAGTATCCCAAACGGTCCATCGGCTCTTGCAGTGAAGGAAGCTACAGTGGAACCTGAAGAAGAAAAAAAAAACAATGCAGAACCAGAAATTAAAAATCTGTTGCAGAGTTACCATTACTTATTTGTCCATTGTCATTATTAGTTGAATTTAGAATTACACATACACATTTAAAACTTTTCTGAATTCGTCTTATGATAGAATCCTCATTCTTGTTCATTCAATTTTTTTTTTTCCAGGAAAATGCATTGTGCATAATATTATGTGAAAATGCTAACATTTAACACTTGATGTTCTTACTCATTTGCCCACTATTTGATGTCAAGTTGACATCCATTGACAGCCAACACAATTTGTTGCTTTCCTTCTGTTTTGGAGCTTTGTCAGAAAAGCCCTGACCTTAGGGTCAGCTGTTTGCACTAGCTGTAGCTCCATTTACTATGATCATAATACTGGTAGTTATTCATTGGCTTTTCATCATAGAATCTAATTCCTTTGAATGAACAGATGGGTCAGAAATTCTCACAGCCACCAGCAGAGGATTTGTACTACTATCGCGCAAGAAGCCTGCTGACGAGCCTTGGCCTTCAGAATTACGAGAAGAACTTCAAGAGAGGCCTGCTCACATAGCACTTTACCTCTTCTCTCAGATAGGTTAAAAAGAAGTGCTAGTTGGAAAGCTGTTTTTATTATATCAATGAAAAAAGTACTGATCTTTCGTTCCTTTTATGTTGTTCCAGTGCCCTCAGAGATGTAAAGATCCCGACTGGGCCCCGACTTCTCATTCTCGATCATATTCACAGGTAATGGTAGCATCGTTTGTCGGATTTTAATATTCATTCGTAGCACCATCTGATAACATTTTGAAATTTGTAGGGATCCTGAATTGAGGAAAGCAAGGCATTGAATAAGCTGCGGAGCATACTCGTCTTTGATAAGCTGCCTCGGGTCCGAAAAGTCATTAACAGTAGCCTGTCGTTTTCTGGGATTCGAAATATTGGCTTTCAAGTAGCCATATGTGGCACTAACCCCCAATTGTCTGATATTAGTTCAATTTAATGCACTTTCACTTGCTATTTGATGTGGGCATGACATTTGCCACCATTTTACTGGGATTGTTAGTATGCATTGTGCTTAGGAGTTTGGCACTTAAATATGCATGGTTTGTTGTCTTCCTTTGGCTCTTTAACAATAGAAAGCTAGCTTCTTAGGAAATTTCCTTGCACCCTAATTTTGTTGGTATACACAAAACTCTTCAAATGGACACAGGCTGCATTTGACACAAGTATTTTTGCACAATTGTAGTTCACACATTTAGGTGCTTAATCTCAAATGCATGGATATGTTGAACTCGTTTTCTTAATTTGTAGTTGTATTTTCTCCTAGGATATTGGCTATTTAATTGATCTTTATTTGTAGGTTGTAGTTTGATTTGCCATTTGGTATTTTACTAGGTCTTCTTGTCCTTGACACTTGATGAGGATCTTCGAAAGTCTGAACCTAAAGAAAAGAGGAAAATATATTCAAGAAGAAAAGGCAATGGAGGAAGCTGAGGATTCAAATCAATTGAAAGGTAGTAGTGCAAAGAAAATCAGACACGACTTGTTGGCAAAGACAAAAGAAGAGGTATTGTTCCATTGACTACTTCATGTTATTCCGTTATTAAGTTGTGCTGGATTCAATTTTTCAACTATTTTCTATAGGACAGTGCAGATTTTAAGGTAGTTTCTTTTGCTCCAAACACAAGTGAGCAAAGAAGTATGCAAATTGTAGTAGTTGCCATAACCATACGCATGTTATAGGCTACTTAGTCATTCATATGAATTACAAATGACAATAAACGTAAGTTAGTTTGCATTTAAACAAAGAAAACTATTTCATTAGATATGCTTTTCTTAGCTATTTCTCAACAGCACTTCTTGAATTTTTTTGTCCATTAAAATTTTCTGTGAGCTTTCGGCTTTGCAGAACCGATGGTCATCCCAACAATCAACAATGAGACTGCTCACAAAGCTTGAAGCAATAGTGGCAACTAAGAGGAAGGGAATAACTACGAGGAAGCAAAAGGAATGAGGAGAAGATTGTTTCTCATTATTTTTATAACTCTAGGACAATTTTTTAGCATGGTTGGTAGTTTAGTAGAGTTGTATTAAACATACAATGTTTATGTAAGATATTTTGATTTTATTAGTCTATGTGCCTTTGCTTTTATCTATTCTCCATGTACTTAATGCTATGGATGTTCTTTTGCTTTCATTTATTTTATAAAGAGCTTTATTTTTATAAAATCTGAAGAGGACAACAAAATATTTATCTATATATAATACATTAATTCAAGCTACATGCCAGTTTGAAATTTCAAATAATATGGAAATTAAATAAAAGATGCCTAGCTATTAATATTATCCAAATAGAAACACTTTTTTACTGTTCCAACACTTGAATACATTTTAAGCGTTCCAGTAAGTGGCACAAAAAAAAAAACCGAAACACTTTGTCAGGAACGCTTTTTTAGTGTTCCAACACTGGAACACATTTAAACCGTTCCAATAAACTTTGCTTGGAACGTTTTTTTTTCGTTCCAAAAATTTTGGCAGCCCAAAAATAGGCACGGAATAGAGGCGTTCCTGAAATTTTTTGGAACGAATTTCTTCCGTTCCAAAATGACTTTTTTGGTTTAGTGGTAGTACGTACCCCTGTGGAGACCACCAGCAACGGTCACCCACAGCTCGTCCTCCGACGGAGCTGGAGCGGGCTGCGAGAAAGTACCGGCCTCTCCCGCAGCCGGTGCACTAGCAGCCGCCCGCTCCTTAAGCCGTTGAAACTCGACCTAGAAAGCATGGATACTCTATAACTTCTAATGTCTATTGTACTTATTATTACTAACTACATGAATATCTATTTGTATGCATATTTACTAAGGTATATCAAAACTAACACGAAGTATCAAAATTAATAAATAGAATTGTAATACTTACATAGGCCTGCTCAGCGCAAAATTAATAAATAGAATTGTAATACTTACTAAGTTATATCAAAACTAACACGAAGTGGTAATATTGTATCACATGACATAACCATATAACCATAGTGTATCAGAATTGACCACACAGAAGACTTAGCCTAATTAATCTCCATAAAATAAGTGGTAATAAGTCTATAATAAATCTCCATAATTAATTACCATAAAACAAGTACAGCTGGTAATATATCCATAATTAAGTCCATAAACTCATCTCCATAAAACAAGTACAACTGGTAATAAGTACTAATAGTCCAACACAAAATATATCCATAAAACTATACTGATGACGACCACGCAGCTCACGTATACGTTCAATCATACCATAACGCAACATCTTCAAAAAAGTGGGATCGACGGCAGGAAAGCGCCATTCCACTGCAGGTGCTGGATCAATGGAACTCCCGGTCTCACTAGCTACCGGTGCCACTTCCTTCTTAACAGTAGGAGGAGCCACCTTAGCAATCTGTGTTTTCCTCAAACGATGTGCCGCTGTCCGGGTCATGGGTGCCATCTGGTAAGATCGATATTCACAGAGAATATAATTATAACATAAGCAAGCTAACTAAAGGAACCATCATCATGTTTCATGTATCAAAACCCAAGTTCTATTGTGAAATCTCAGTTTTCTTCAATGAGTATACCTATGTGTGTTTAGTTCAGTTTTTCCTGAGATTGTATACATATGTATATATGTAGATTGATAGATATATCTATAGTTATATAAGAGTTTTTCCTAAGATTGTATACATATGTATATATGTATATAAAGGAACCATCAATGAGTATACATATGTATATATTGTATACATATGTATAAGAGTTTCATGTATACATGTATACATATGTATAAGAGTTTTCTTCAATGAGTATACATATGTATATATTGTATACATATGTATAAGAGTTTTCTTCAAACGAGAGTTTTCTTCCATCTCGTTTCATGTATACATATGTATAAGAGTTTTCTTCAATGAGTATACATATGTATATATTGTATACATATGTATATATGTAGATTGCTAGATATAGCTATGTATATATGTGTGTTTAGTTCAGTTTTTCCACAAGAGGGTTAGGGTTTAGAGTTCCTGTACCGTGTCTATGTCGTGTCTATGTGCGACACGAGAATGGGGTTAGGGTTTACCTAGTCGGTGGAGGAAAGGAGGCGGAGGAGGAGGAGGAGGAGGACGGCGACTTGAGGGAGGGGTCGCCGGGAAGAGGGGGTCGCCAGGGGAGTGGGAGTCGCCGGGAAGTGGGGGTCGGTCGAGGAGGAGGAGGAGGAGGTCAGAGGAGGAGGAGGAGGAGCTTGGTCGTCGGTGGAGGAGGAGAAGGAGCTCGGGGAGAGAGGGGTCGCTGGGGGAGAGGGGGTCGCCGGGAAGGAGGAGCTCGGTCGTCGGTGGGTCGGTGGGGGGGAAGGAAAGTTTTGGGAAATTTTCGAGTGAGATTGGGGGGAAAGGAAAACCCGATCTGTATATTAGAAATACATTAGCGACGTCATTGTAAGACGTCGCTAAACGTCGCTATTTTCTTTGAATATAGCGACGTTTACCGACTATTACGCAACGTAACATTTTATTATTAAAATATTAGTCGCAAAACGTCGCAAAACGTCCCTATATTCTAAGAAATTAGCGACATTTTTCGACTATTACGCGACAAAATATTTTGTTACAAAAAATAAGTCGCAATACGTCGCTGAACGTCGAGAATAGTGACGAACAATGACGTCAAAGTTATACGTCGCTAAATTCAAAGAAATGAGCGACATTTTAATTAAACATTGCTAAATTCGTCGCTAATATGACTTATTTTGGTAGTGTTCTATGTATCGAAACGAGATTACTATGGCGAAACCCTAATCCTAATTTCGGATGGAAAAGGAGGGAAAAGAGGAGGAGCAGAAGAAAGAGGAGAGAGAGTAGTAGTAGAGGAGAAGGAAGAGGAGAGTGAGGATGATGGCTTCTCCGGGAAGATCCCCCACAGACAGATGCTCGAAAGAGTAGTAGAGGATTTGATGAAATAGGGATTGAGAGGAGAAGCATTATGGATCGGGATAAATATAAAGATGTTGGAGAATAATTACCAAAATGGCACGTGAATTTTGTTGGAACCGTCAACAAATATAAACACTTTGAAAAAAATTACTATAATGGCAGCCGAAAAAATTGCGCCAATTTTTTTGCACATACATTAATTGACGGTTTTCATCAATCCGTCAACAAAAAAAAATTGTGTTTCTTGATGGATCCTCTAAAACCGTCAACTATTATGGTAAAAATCTGCTAAATTAACTTAAAATGTGTGCTTTTTTGACGTATACCTAAAACCGTCAAGATTACCACTATTGTTGACGATTTTCGACGACCGTCAACTTATAAATCATCAAAAATTGTCATTTTTCTTGTTATGGATGAAATTACATTAAAACTAACAAATTTTAAATTAAGAAAACGAAAAGCATAATATATTATACTTGCCTTGTCATTCCATATTTGGTAGGCAATATGCTCCTTAATGGATGACAATATGCTACAATCATTGGTATGAGTCTCTGTAGAAGGTCCGGACTATCATTTGGCCTTCTTTGGATTTTGGACACTTCTCCGTCATCATCATTAGAAGATGAAGCATGAGATGAAGGAGCTGGAGCTTTCTTCTTTGAACGCGTTTCGACGGTATGCGATCGAAGTGATCTACCCGAAGATGTCGTTGTTGGTGTGTTATGTTCATGGGTACTTCACTTGATCGCAGAGCTTGGCGTGCTCTGTGCTCCAGCATGCATCATCATGGACTTCCTTTTATTTCCTTCATCTTGTCCCTTCGAAGTGTTTTTTGTTACACACTCTCGCGCTGTAACAAAAATAATAATAATCATCCCTATGTAGAAATAAAATACAAACTATCAATATCAAGAACATGACTGTCATGTTTCTGATAGTCCTAACGTTAGTCAAGATTGTTAGAATCTTGACATTCTGTCGTCCCCAATGGATCTGTCCCAAAAACTGAAGTACGAAATCCTAATATTAGGTTCTAAACTTTGTAAAAACACTCATTGTCAAATTATTAACCTAAAATCTAATAAGTAATATTTAAAAATATATGAAATAAAAATAGAAACTTAGATTTAAGAAAACTATAATTGGTAGAGGAACAAAATGTTCAAAAAAAAAAGTGAGGAAGAAGAATAGCTATAGAAAGATTTACCTTTATTGGGAAGGAGACTTTGTGTGTGTCATCTCCAATTAGGGTTGAAAGAATAAGATAAAGTGGGGAGAAGGAAATAAGAAGAAGAGGAAGATGGTGGGCTGTTTGGGGAGAAAGAGAGAATTTAGATTGTGATGCCCCCGGCCCAATCAAATTTGATGATAGCCCCTAAGAAAAAACAAATATTGTATGATGTGCTTTATTTTGTGTTGTCCCCTAACAATCTTGGTTGTGCCCTTCTAAAAAAGCTTTCTATAACCACCCATCAATAAATGATCCATATCGGATAAAATGCTAACCTATAACTCATGTAGATGTTAGAATAACGGGGGCAGATTTACACATTCCACTCTGCGGGCCGAAAGAGAAACCTTGATGTAGCTGGTGTATAACAAGAAGGCGCCACCTTAATGTTTTTACTTGTACGATTTACGAAGAGAGAGGCGGCCCACTTGTCGTGCACAGACTGTATCAAAAGTTTGATACAGCCGACTGTATCAAAGTTTTCTCCACTTCGTGGGGACGACCTTTTGTTTCTTCCTTGGACTGTGGGTTCAGATAGATATCAGATAAAAATAGTATTGTTTTCCTTCAACAAATAGATATCAGATAAAAAAAAGGGTACCGTAAATCGAGAAAAGATGGTCAACCTCCTACTTAACGACATGTACGCAGTCACCATGCACGTCACATTCAACATGTCTAAAATCATAGGTATGTCTGAATGCGAAGATATTTGTTCGATCTCCACCGCAAACGTGGCAGAGAATACGTACGTGAAATGTAGAAGAAGAAGAAGGAGGAGGAGCCGTCCGTGTGGTTGAGTTCCGAGTACCTAACTAGTCTTTTTGGTCCAGTCTTTATCCTCCCAAAAGGTTACAGTGACTGAATCCTAACTCCTTTAGCTTCCGAGAACCTGCCATTGTGGTCAACTTTCTTCTTCACTATTCTCTCGTTTGAATAAATACGCATGCATGCATGGTAGCTGCGGATAAGTAGGTTTCGTCTGTGGAGTGTTTGGCTGAACTTCTCTAGCTGCTAATTACAAAAGTCAGGCTCTCTTGATATATATGCAAACTAGAATATACTCTTATTCTACTTTGATTAGAGTGTCTTCTTGCACAATAAGTTTCATTGACCACGCAGCCTCTCTTCATTTGCACATAGTAGTAGCTAGATAGCAACAAAATTATTTGTAACCAAACATCTATTCTACCATATAATAGAAAATTTTGGTGATAAAACTATTGAATTCCTAAAATACCCTTAAGTATTTTATAAACATGATATTATTATGTCAACTTGCATGTCATTTATGTTTAAGAGTCAAAACAATAAAGTTTGCATATAATCATTTTTTCATATAACTTTTCATGTTCCAATGGTAAAAAAAAAATTATATCCTTATCCTTTTCCAAATATTATTATTCTCAATAGAAAATTAAAAAAAAAACAATTTGTACTTGGAATAATCACCCGTAAAATGAAAACACACACATGAATAATCACATGAAAAAGACTAAAAGACGGATCTTATGATATTCTATTTAAAATATGTACAAAACACGTACGTGTAGACTAGTATTCTTAGTATGTTCTTACAAACACTAAATTTGCATATACATGTGGCAGCATTAATATAAGATAACCAAATAATGCATTAGTTTGTAAAACCAGCTACAATAGCAAAGGCTAACGATCTATTTCTTAAATTTGCCTTCCATTCTCGACAATTTTCTTAGGTTTTACACATACAAAATTGTTAGGTGTGTGAAACACTAAAGCCTCCTTTGGTTCGTGGAAAGAAAATTCTTGAAAAAAAAAATGATATTTTGTCTATAGTTTGTGACAGACATTATCGCAGATCCACGTGACAACTAACCATTGGTCCTTCTGCTAGTACCGGGTTCTACTCCTTTAAAATTCGAGTCATAGTCGACCAATAGGAGGACGCCACGTGGCGGCAGACGAGTTATGATCATAAAAACTGCGATCAAAATAGTAGTACCATCTTTAATTCCTTATTTTTTTTTCTCTCTTTCAATTGAAAAACTATTATTATTGTTATTATTTTTTGGTATTTAAAAAGACTATGAAAATTGGAAGTGAAAGTGAGGATAAAAAAGTGAAACTTTGGGGTGGATGTGTAACCTTTTTTTCCTTTGAAATTTTTTTTGTGCTTATTTTTAATTTTATTTTTTTTGTCATCCAAACACACACAAAAGTATATATATTTTTCTCAGATTTCTATCCGCAAATCAAACGTGACCTAAGAGCATCATTAGTAGTTGAGACTCTCAAATGCAATTTGGGGCTCAAAATTTCAAAAAGAAGAAGAAGGTAAATGTAGAATGGGTTGGATTTATGTGAGAATAGTATGAAAAGATAAAGTAAGCTCCTGTCCCAAAGATTTTATGGTCAAAATTAATATAAAAAAATAATAATATAAAGTCTAGAATCTAGAAAGTTGGGTTCCAAATTGAGACTTACTATTCTATGAAACGAGTTCCTATAATCTACAATCTAGAAATTGGCAGACCCAATCTTTAGCACATATAGATGGGATGAGACCAAAATTGTAGAAATTGAGACTAAGAATGAGACTTAATATTCTATAAAATGAGCTCCTATATTATAAATCTAGAATCTACAAAATGGGATGAGCATGCTCTAAGAAGAACGAAATGCCTGCAAGATAGCTGGTATGTAGATGCATTTTCACGTTGTAAAGCTTCCCTAAAGTCAATAAATGAAACTGACACGGTGTTTTCATGTACTCAAAGTTATCATTTTTCTTTCTTTTTCTGATTTATAATTCGTTCAAATGTTGATTATTACCGGGCACGTGCACGTGATCGAAGTTCCAACTGAAATTACTATTTGAGATGTTGGAGATCTAGTCAATCTAGAGTAGAGACTTGGTTCAGATCTTTTTTAAAAGGAAAATATATTGTTAAGAGAGATGGATTCAGTCCAATATAGTACTTCGGAGATCAACTCTGGTTCGGATCACATCATATTTCTAACAAGTAGTATTAAAACCATGTTGTGGGGATTAGTTTGGACGGCTCTAATTGGTTCGAGATAGATTTTGCTGAACGTTCATGCATATAATCGGATTATACGGACTCCATTCTCAAGGTGGAATTAAGAGTATTCTCGTGGTCTCGGTTGTCAAGAAATTTACAGGCGGAAGGCGAATGAGACCTAATGTTGGGGGTAGCTACACGGATTGGCTTCAATGGTATGTCCGACACGTCCAAGGTGGAACAAGACGACGTATGGTGGTGCAAACAATGGTGGCGTGGATGAACGTGTCGGTTTGGTTATGTGGTTGAACGGATAGAGATGACAATATGTTCGATCTCTTGGGTGCTCGGTTGACGAGAACGAGCAAAGTTAGGAAGGGTACTAAGGTTGTTCGACTGACGAAAATGAGCAAAGGTAACAGTGATGCTAAGGTTGTTCAACTAGCGAAAATGAGTCAAGGTGGAGATTATTGAATTATATATCGTTTTCGGTTGAACCTTCAAAGGGGAGTGTAACAATGGAGTTGGTAAAGCTTAGTCTCACTTCGGATATGAGGTGGATCATGAGGTATATATAATTTGGATTGGTTCAGACCTTACATGAAAAAATAAATATATATAAGGCATGTAGACCCAGTCGAATATCACATCCGGGTCACACCGTATTTCCAATATTAGAGTATTTTTTCAAATAAGGTAAATTTTATTCAGGCCCCTCCGAGAGGCTACAACTTAGCCCGAAAGCTTACAACCAATCCAGCACGAAGGCCTATATATATATATATATATATATATATATATATATATATATATATATATATATATATATATATATATATACAATTTTTAGCCCGAAGGACCCATGCCAGCCCGAAGGCTACATCTCGGCTTGAATGTCACGCAGCCGTAGCCACCTCATGCAGTCGTAGCCGCACCGCACCAGCTCCGCATTAGCACCACACCTCCATATGTATCGCATCCGCGCACCTTCCGGATCGTATCGCACAACACCACGCACCTGCACTACACCTAACCTCCACCCCACCACTTAATTCCCCTAAAGGGAAATTAAATGGCGTCCCCGTGGATCGAATCCTCAACCTCAAGGGGGATGCATCGATCATAACAGTTAGACTAGACTTCATTTGCATGAGAGTAGTCACGGCCCGCACCCGATTTTTGGGATGCGAGTGCGTGCGCAAGCCAGCTGTCACGACCCGCACCCAGAAGAGGGGCACGAGCACGTGGTTACGTCCAGCCTACGCCGCAGAATCGGCGGTAGAACGCTCTATATAGGGTCTGTAAATACTACGACTAAAACAGATAAATGTACCTGTACAGTATATATACTCCGAATGGAGGTGACATAGCAATACAGTCTCAATCACATAATCAAAACTAAGATAGATAGCATAAAAAGAGATACGATAGATAAAACAGGAAACGAGTCCAAAATCCATAAGTCAGAGCTAACACAACATCCAGAGTCTCAGATAGTATAAGTATAAAGATACTACAAACTGAAATGCACTAGCTGGCTCGCAGGCCAGGCAAAACCTAACTAAACTATGCTACTCAGGGTGAGCAAAGTCCAGTGGCTCTACCAATAAGCCACGGTCTAAATCTAGTCCATTAGACTCAACCCCATAGTAGGTCGGGCAGTCAGTCTCAGAGTCATTTGTAAAATTTGTCAACGATATCCTGTCAGGAAAATGAGCAAGTACAAACACCAACAGCAGTTCCATATGAATTGAGAAATACTATAAGAGACAGCAATAATGAAATACAAGACAAAAGATATATGCGACTTGGGAACCATTTGAAAGCTGAGTTACAACCCTTGAACCAAACAAGAACCGGAGTTGTAACCCTTCTTCCAAACAGAACTTGGTCTCAAATCATGGTACAGTATAAAAGACAGGTAGAGCATGTGAGAAAGGAATCATAGCATGGTGAAAGTACAGTAAGTAAAGCTGAACTGGAATATAAGATACGCTAATAAATGTAAAAGTGATTTGAACTATTAGAGCGATATGTGATCGGCTAGGGAAGCAAGAGATGGTTATCTACTTGGCCCGACAATCCGCGGTGTACTCAACGGAGAGTCATGCCGTCCAACCTGGATAACTGGTAATGGGGTGTCTGCTACACCCTACGTGAGGTGAGGGTGGCGCTAGCAAAATATAGTTACAGGAAGGCTTTGATCACATAACCCCTAATAATTCTCCCATCCCCGAATAGTATCACGGATCCGGACATGGCACGTCATGACACGGGGTTCAAGAGCAGGGGGCCAGCCCACTCCCAAATCAGTGTCTATATAAGTACAGGAACACAAGAATATTACATACTCATATACCAAGGGAGTCTAGGAATAACATCTCATGACAGGATCCGACGTATACTAGTCCGTGAACCATCGTGTCGGGAATCAAGTAAAACACTACAACTGAATCGGATATAGTAGATATCAAGACAATGAAAACTATCAGTGAATGTACTCGCCTGTGGTCCTGAGCTGATAAGGTGAACAGACGCTCAGAGTGATCACAGACCTAAAATAAGATACTATGAGTCAAACATGGCTTAACACTGAAAAAAGAAACTAATATAATCCATGAATGCAAGGCTAAGTCAAAACTAGATCAATCTAGGTCAAACTGAGTCATACTAGGTCATACTAGGTCACTGGGAGTCAATCCAAGTCAAACTAGGTCAATCGGGGTCAAGGTTGACTTACAGTTGACTTTTGGTCAAAAAGTCAACTCTGATCAACTCTGGTCAACTCTAGGTCAACCCTAGGTCAACTTATCTAATGTTGACCAACTATTGACTTTTAGTCAACTGGTCAACTCTGGTTTGGTTTCGGTCAAATCGGGTCGCTTAAAGACTAAGTTTGACTCTCGGTTGACTTTTGTTGACTTTTGGTCAAAAAGGTCAACCGACGTCAAAACTAGTCTATGAGCACCATATTTGATCATTACCAACCACGGGAATCAAGTTCTAACCCTATCTTAGACTTCTAACACAAATACCCTATTCCTAGGCAAAACTAGCATTTACCCTTCTAAGGTAAATCCTGATACCTTGCCCAAACCCAACAAATCCCGCAAATACCCATGGTACTAGCCTAGGCTCCTTAGGGTAGCTAGATATTAACCTATCTAAGGTTTATCTACCAAGAATTTTGGGTATCTAGGCATCTAACCTAGTCTTAGGATATGTGTAGGTTTACCCTATTACCTTCCTTACCATATCATGAATTTTACCCTCAACACTCTCACACTCAACTACACCACTCACTCTCATGATACACTCCTATATTTATCATACCCATAGGCTCTCCTATAGGGTTCCTATTGGTTTAGATATAGGCTACACTATAGGTTACTAGTTTCCCTCACTTAGCTCTCACACACACACAATATCTCACAAATACACACACACACACACAATGGCAATGCATGGACTGATTTGGGGTTAAAGAGGGCTGATTTGTGGAGCACTTGGACTGACTTTAGAGTGGTGTTATAGGATTGTTATTGGGTGGTATTAGGACAACAATGTAGGCTAAAATGGACAGCATATTGGGGGTTAAAATGTGGACTATTGTGGGGTCAAAAGTGGACTGCATTTGATGGTTTTTGGGAGACAATTTGGAGCTGTCCTATAGGGGAAAACATGGACTGTTTGTGGCTGTTTTGATGGCAATTTGGACAGCAATCTAATGGCTCTAAGGGACATCAAGAAGTGGGAAAAATGTGGGCTGTTGGGGGGTTTTTCTTGGACTGTTTTGAAGGGGTAAATGATAGCCATGTATGGGTTTTATGTGGGCTGTTTTGGACAGCACAATGGGGGTTAACATGACAGCCATATGGGGGTTTTGATGGGCTATTTTTAGGTGGTTTGGGGCAGCTAATGAGGCTTGCAATGACATCTAAGAATTGGTTTCCCCTCCCTCACTATCACTCCACACAACTACTCTCAATCACACAACCATTTCCTACTCCAACCTAAACTCACACCTCCCTTACACTAACAACCACATGCTCACCCTCTCTTGGCCGAACCTGTCATGTTCCTATCCCAACCAACACAAACACACACACCACAATATACACTAATATATATATATATATATATATATATAATATAGCCATATATTATATATACACACATATATATATATATACATATAATATATATATATATATATAATATATATTATATTATATATATATATATATATATATATATATAGAGAGATATAATAACCTTATATATACAAATAGATTATAGGAAATGATACATAGGAGAAATCATTCCTAAACAAGGCAAAAATCTGGAATAATATAGAACACACCCAAAATCAATGCACAACAATATTCATGTGTCCAAAGGGGGTTTTTCCTATTAGGACACGATCCTACATATTGGACACCTCTAAAAATGTCCAAATGGACACAAAATAGTCTCTAATGGAGACACAACCATGGAAACATTTCTATGGGTTCCTAACCATTCTACATGCAATGGAAAACTATTTTAGAGGAGAGATTTACCTATTTTGGAGATGAAAACTATGGTGGAGCTCTCAAAAATGGCAAGAACCTTTGGAGAAGAAGAAAAAGTAGATGAGAACAAGTGATGCCTTTCTCTCTCCTCCCCACCCCCTACATGTGGCCGGCCAAACATGGTCCAATACCCCCTTTTCTATTTACGTTTGCCCCTCTATTGTTTTATTAGCTCTATACAAGTTTGCTTAGGGTTTGGGGTTAAAAATGTAAATCTAAAGTTCTAATTAGGTCTAACCTAATCCATGGGGTCATGACTAATCCGTCTAACTTTTGATGGTAATATTGTGGGCCATGGCTAACTAGTGTGTGGGCCCGCTAAGGTCAAAACTACCCCGGGTTCCCGAAACAAGTCAAAACAAGTCGGAATGAGTTGAAATTCGAACCCGACTCAAATAATCCCAAAATAATACAATATATAAATAAATAATCTAAAATAATTTAAAGTAGAAAATTACCAAAATACCCATGTTCATGGAAACTGGGGGTGACACCAGCTACGCATCAAGCGGACTCAGTCCAACTCGAATATGTATACGCTGTCCAGAATAGGGTATCATGTCTAATATGATAAGTTAAACTATATCTCAATCCACAAGAACAATACAAAATAAGAATGAACATTATGCATGGTTTATGGTCTGTAGCCCACTATCATATATGTCCGACTATACTCCAGAGAAATAACATGAGTCTATAAACTAGCCTAACAAGCAGAATATATCATGATAAGAAATATAAAGTACGAGAGGATAAAAAGTAATATCACTGGCAAATACCTGGATCCTGTATATGTAAACAATTATCATCATGATCAGCTAACTAACTCCGTATAATCAACTATATGAAGAGATCATCAGGTCCTCATAGGACTAGCAAGATACATAAAATATGCCTATCTAATAGTTTATCATGCATAAAGAAATAAATAGAAAAGAGACAAACTGACAAGTGACTATGAAACATGGATACGAGAACAACTACGCATAAATGAACTGCTGAAAAGGAAACATGAACACATGACAAGAGATCAACGGATAACCAAACCCTCGTCCCGAGTGTGGACTCGCAGGTTTGAACAAATCACTAACCCTTATCCCGAGTGTGGACTCGCAGGTTAGTTCAAGACAGTCACCCTCGCCCCGGGAGTGAACTCGCAGGTTGAAAAAAAATGAAACATGATATAGCAGTTCAGTTATAACGCACTCATTCTACGATATGACTCAATCAAGTACATGGGAGAACATGTCCAATATGAACTATAAGGCTAACTGTGAGCAAGGACTATATATCAATAAAATAACCAACTAGTATACATGATATGAGCAAAACACATGTCAATAATCAACTAGAAAAACAGGATAATGAGAGGAATAAGCATGTAAATAAAGCTGTAAAGAAAGGCAAGGTATACTTGCCTGGTGGTAGCAACAAGTCCTTCAAGCAACTCATCAAATCAAAGAGTCACGAAATCTAAACTCCCGTAAACACCTCTGGATGCTGAAACATATTGTCAATATGTTCAGAATAGTCAAATTAGCTAAGATAACCTACCCATAAGTCCAATTCTTGACACAGGGGCAAAACGATAATTTTGGGTCAAACAATGTCCGCCGTTGGACCCACTTTGCACCAAAAAATATGCCAACATCTATGGTCTCTGAAGTTATCAAAATATATATCCAAGGGTTCGGTTTGATGATACGAACCCAACCGTATGTCCAAAGTTGGATTTCGGTTGGCCGTGCACAAATTCACCCGTTGGATTGGGTCGCGGCCCGCCAAAATAGTATTTTGGTCGACCTTCTCAGAATCGGATCAAACTTGGATATAGGACCCAAAAATGACACGGTCCTGTTGGCGTAAGTTTCATCTTGAGACGACAAACGTGCAAAAAGTTATGTGTTAGTTTGCAATAGGGCTGATATGGGGTATCTCGATCGATACGCCTCGATTTTGTCGCGCACCACACATCGAAATCGAGTTCTGTCAAATTTCACACGTCGACAACATCTATACACATCTTTCGTTGCTCATGAGTAGCAACTACGTCGTTCGGTTTGTCGGGACGTACGCCGTATCGAATTTTTTTAAAAATTTTATGGGTTTAAAAACTATTTTTTCCTAATTTTAAAGGACTGATTTGTCTGAACCTGATTAGTGAAATTCAAAACTACCAACTAGGTTCAGAACCACTATATGTTGTCTTCAATATTGTTCAATTAGATTTGGATTTCCTAACTGGATCGACCAGCTTTGGCCTTCCAAATTGGGTGGACATGATGGGTTTACTATTTTGTTTCAAGCAATTTTTTGCCAGTTTTGGTGTCGCTCCCTCGAAAATCTAGGGCATTTAAATTTAAAATATTTGAAGGGGTTTAGAGTCGTATTGGTTGTGAGTATACCCTGAGCAACTAGCTCGAAGAACGATCGAGAGTCGTGGAAGAACTTTTGCTATAAAGTTGGGTCGGCTACAACGCTGCTGTGCTATCCTCTCTGCAGCACGGGCTCAGTTTTGTCACGCTCCGCCCGTAGGAGCGATCGTCCTCACTAAGGTGTGATTCTGAGTGAGCCTAGACTGCTCTCAGGCAAGGCAGGTTTCATAACGGCCGATTACAGGCTAAGCGACGGAATCGTTGCACAGAAATCCCAAACAGAAATATTGAATATAGTAGCAGAAATTTAAAGCAAAACACAAGTCATTTAATGTGCTCTTTATTGATATTGAAACAAAGATTATAATGTGGCACGAGGCCAAGATTACAATCACTTAAGCTCACTCTTCGCACATTACAAGTTACTATGCTCTCTCTCATCTCTCAATACAATTTGAGTAGGCCGGCAGAAGCTTCGGATAGGCGATGTCCATACATTATGTCCCGTATAAGTCCAGACTCCATGCGGATGTGCACTTCAAAACGCCAAGGAAACTCCATGTCTCGACACATCCAAGCGAGCTCCGCGCCAACGAGCATCTACATGTTCCTGTACATGAAAACTGTGTGGGTGTCAGTACTCAACTGTACTGGTGGAATGAGCTCCTCGCCCACCCATACAAGACCAAAACGTTTATTTACTTTGTGCAACACAATCTCTTTATGATCGTCTTCTTATTCTTGTCTTAGGTTCGATTTTAGGGCATAGACTCTCTGTAACTCCACTTCTCTATTTATTTTTTGAGAAATTAAAGTTTCTAATATTTATCATAAGTTTTGATTGGAGTATTTATAATTTTAGTAAATATTTTGAATAATGATAATTGGACTTTTTTGGAGGGAAATTATTGGGAGCAGGAATTTTAAATTCAAAAGTTTGTTACAATTAATTTAGTGGTCCCCTCTTATTTTAAACAAATTTCTAACTGATTTATAACAGATCCTGTAAATAGTGAAAAGGAAGGGGGCTCTTTGCATAAAGACTTATTGCGGGAGGGCCATTATGCAAACTGCCTTGAGCGGAGGGACAAAGTGTAAATTTGCACTTTTAATATTTATGTAAGTTTGTGAGAACAGAGAGTTCTCATTCCTCTTCATTCCAGAGTTTGAAAACTCATCTGTGCTCGATCTCTCTTTCCTGAGCTCGACGACCACGACGGCGACGACAACGACCATGACGATGATGATGACGGCGACGACGGCGCCAGATCTCTGGCGATTGGCGGCCATAGTGCTGGCTCTCCATTAATGCTGGACTGTGGAGACTCCATTTGAGAGCTCTGACGAACTCTCTCGGCACGACGACGATTGGTGAGTATCTCAGCTTACGAGAATCATCTGCTCACTTTAAAATCTATTCGTCTCTGATTCATTCCCCTACTTCTTTGGTTTCAAACTCAGAACTGAAGCATTCCAATTGCTCGATCCTCTTCTCGAAGAAGATATTCTTTCTTGATCTGTTGATCTGGTGAGTGTCGATTCTTCGATTTATTAAACCTTGATGCCGTACGCATGATTGTTGAATGTATGTTTTTTGTTTGTGATGGGAAGATCCAGGTATGGATCGATGAGATCGGTCGGGTTTTTGAATGATCTCAACTGGACAATTTTAAGTGTGAGTGATTTAATGGTCTATATTCTTTAGATTATTTTTCAGCCATAGAGATTCAATTTTGTCTGAAAATTTTGTTTGATTTTGATGCTCGGGATCTATTCGATGGAATGTCCAACAGAGATCGATTTGCTCTTTGGACACGTGAAGCTCGTGTCCGAGCCTGTGGGGAGATTCAGTTTCAACTTCAATTCATTTCAGGTAATTTCCTTTCTCGGATCAGTGTAGTTTAATCATAGTTTAGTTGTTTCTTAGAATGTCGGATTTCTTTTGTTTGTGTCAGACATTGGTGTGTCCGTGCGTTCGTGTCTGCGGGTTGGGTGTTGGTGTTCAGTTGAGCTGTGGAGTGTCGAGTTGTGTCCCTGTGAAGTGTCGAGTGTCCTGAGCCAATCGAACACTGGAGATGGGAAGGCTGTAGCAGAGTTGCCAAATGCAATTTAAATTCTACTAGCCGTTGGCTTCTAATTGAATAGGTTTTTGTGTACTACTGTACAAGAATGGCTATTTGTGTGTATTACTTATAAATGTTGGGTGTTGGTGTTTCTAAACTAGCAATGGTTTTCTATGAGTAAATTCTTATTGAAGAGGGTTGGATTGAGCCTAGGTTTTTGTGTGAAACATAGTGTTGATGCCAGGTTGATTCTCTGAGTTGCATGGAAAATGCTTTTGGTGGGGAACATGAACATAATGGTTTAGTGCAGACTTCTAGTCTAGCCTATGTTTAATATTTCCAACAGCAATGACTATGGTTAGACTATTTTCTGGTTGTATTTATTATACTTTACTTAACTACCTGTTTATTACATTATTTTTAGAATACAATTATTGTACATTATAAATAATTATAGAGTAGAATATGTAAGATTGAAAAGTTTAATTGTTTTCTTAAAAATTGTCTAAAATAGCTAAGTAGCATTATGTGAATATTTTCTAAATAGATGATTGGTATATAACTAGATTATTCTATAAAATATGATCTAGATTTTTAAGTGTTGCTTCTCCTAAGTTAGCTTCATATTAAATATAGATAATGTACTGGATAATTAGATTATGTTATTTCAACCTAAAATAGCTAGAGTAGTATTAGTTGTTAACCAATTTGTACCTATTAAAATTGGACAGGAGAACATCTAGCTCCATTGTTTACCCGTACTTTTTCGGAGTAAGACAAGTACTTTTCTACGGTCGTGTGCATTTACATATCTTGTACTATTCTTATGACACATCATGACACGATATCCTGACCCTGTACTCCTGTATTTCCTGTTCTTGTACTTACTTGTGTCGGGTGGGGAAATACACTAGCTATGTGACCAAACCCCGGTTACTATATTCATGTAGATAGCTTAGTCCTCGCATCGTGCACGCGGGCCCTAAGCCGTACCATATTCATGTACTCCTGTACATGCTCCTGTACTCACCCCAGCCGGTCACATAGGCTAGATGTATTTCAAACATAGTGTACTTGTCATGTCTTGTACTTCAGGATTATAGTTTCATTCATGTACTTTACATTTCCTATACTTTATATTCCTGTACTTACATTCCTGTATTTTCCTGTTCATTTTCTGTATTTCATTTTCATGTACTCCTGTACTCATTTCCATATCATGTTCTTGTTCATTACCTAGAACTGTACTTTGCTCCGCTCCTGGCTAGGATATATTGCAGGTGAGATGGAGGCTTTGTGTGAAAAATATTATGGTCGAGAGCCAGTAGATACAGTAGAGCTAGCTGGAGTTGCTCTTGACTTAGAGGCTGAGGAAGCCTAGAGCATTACCTTTAGTAGTTTCTATTTCCTTGTATTTTGAGACTATTAGACTTTACTTTCATTTGCTGGAATGTAATAACTTTGAGACATGTATCTGGATTTGGGATTCGTTTATAGATGTTGTGTTCACATTTACTCTTGTTTATCTGGTTAGTTTTCCCTAGATTGGTACAGCTTACTTCGTCGTGTCTAACGACGAAGGCTGGGCGTGTCCGACTCGTGTCCGATTATTCGGGAGCGGGTCGTGACACTCTCGGCCTATTTAGTGTTTTCAGACCATTATCGTGCCTTATACCAACAACTTACTTATACCTTGCCTCTAGACTCTTCTCGTGTCAATGATGTCGACTTATCGACTCATGCTTGCCTATTGGCCCATATTTGGAACGCAGCAACTTGGTCATGCCATAAACTCTATTCGTGCTTCAATATACTTGAGGTAGTGCTTCCCCACTTAGTCTTGCCTATACTTATGCCGTGACATCGTGGCCATGCCTCAACATATATGTGTCATGCCTCGCAACTCAACATGACTTAACCAAATTTGCCCTACGGCCCTTCTTGACTTAACTCTTAAGGACTTAAATCCGACTTATGCAACTCTGTGCTAACAACTAAATACTCGACGCCACATCTCGTGCCGAAGCACGTGTCTTTGCTATAGCTAAATCATAGGCTTCATACTGGTGTTGCAACCGTGCATACCTTTCTTTGACTCAGTTGTGATGTTTTTACACTTCCTTTGATTTGACCAACATCGTGCATGCAGATAGCCGCTCAGCACGCCAACTTACCTATATGAAAGGTCACTGGCATTGACTAGCCATCATGGACATAGCTAGAATAGGATGGGTTGGTCAATGCAGGTAGCTAGCCCCAATGATAGCCTACCAAATTCCTGGTTGCCTATCCAACATCAGCTATACCGTATTTCCTCCATGGCCGGATCGATCTCCTGGACCCAGGTTGTTGATCCAAAAAAATCGTAGGACAGTGCTAGAATGACTTCCAACTTTCCTATGTGGCTATGACAATCGTAGAAATCGTAGGACAGTGCTAGAATGACTTCGATAGCCTAACATTACTTTGCCTAACTTTTAATCATGCAACAACTTGATGAGCAAAGGTTGCGTCAAGCCTTACATCGTGGGAACGTGCCATGCATGCGTTCGACTTTGAACAACCAAGTTCCTTGGGTGCCTAGACTTATGCCACAAGCTGTGCGATATAAATTAACTCGTGGGACGAGCAAAGGCTATGCCAAACCTTGGATGATGGGACCGTACTTGCTTTATCAAGCATTTATACGTGCGGTGCCTATGAATTAGGTTAAGTTCATAGCCTTGTGGCACATAGACCAACTTTCCTTCTTCCAAGCCACGGGACGAAGGACCGAGTGTCATTTTGAAAGCATGACGTGCAATACTTCTAAGCCAACCGTGGGGCTTTTTTTTATGTTGTAATTCAGTTCGACCCAAGTTGGGATTATTTCCTTAGCTATGTGGATTCGTACCTTTTATTATCAAGCCTACTAGTGCATTCGAAAACTTTCATTTTATTAGTATGAAGGCCAAGCTGAGGCAAGTTCACCGAAGCTACCTACCTGAGCGAGGAGTCACCTCGACCGAGCGGGTCTTTGAGCAGCCGTTGCAAGGCTAAGTCCGAATGTCGTTGGCATTTTGATTGCTTCGATTGACTGAATAGAATGGGGCATTACATTATACACCACTCAGAAAAAGTTTCATCCTCGAAATTAATTGAGTACATTTATCGATTTATAACTTAGTTCAACATCCAATGACTCTCGCACACATTCCTCATATGTGTTTCCTCAATCCGAGCCACGCTCGTGCTTTGATTATCTTTTGACACGAACAACTATATCACAACTTGGGTAACTTATACTTATCGTGCATACGGTTAACTTAGTTCTAGGACAAACCATTCGTTCAATCGACATTCAAGTTCATTTGAATCCAACGATCGTTCTACCATAAATCTTTCTTCGAAACACAATTTCAAAATCCTCTATACTTTGTCGTTCCTTTATTCTTACTTAAATTTAACGTATCACTTAGTTGGATTGCGTATATATTCCAGGCGTCCCCAAAATACATACATTTCAGCCAAGCCACGTGATAGAGAATCCGCCATCACCACTCGAGTTGGATCGTGCACATATTCAAGCGTCCCTGAAATATATGTATTTTAGTTAAGACTCGGGAGTGGTGTCCCCATAATTTGAATCATTCTATCCACCAATACCGATATTCATTCATATCAATTCTCAAGATCAATCGTACAATACTAACTCTCGAAACAGGGACATCTCGCCTAACCGTTAGGCCATCTCCCTAGGCTAAAGTCAATCGTCAGTATTGGAATCATAGTTCCCAAACAATAATATCAACACTGACCCCAATCCTAAGGTCAAACCAAAGTTGATAGTACGGGATTTTCTACCCAAGCTCGCCTCACTCTGATTTCTAAACTTCAAGCATAGATTTCTTCTATTCGCACTTACAACACTTAATTCAAGGGGTCCGAGTCATTCAGCAAAGTCATCCTACCGTAAGTTCGCTCAACCCAATCTTTTTCCATACCTCTCATCGCATGTGCAAACTAGCGATTCGTGTAGTCTTATCTCTTCAAATATGGTTGATATAATCCACCTATCCCTTCTTCCCAAGTCAAGCACGCTACGACATGATCTGTTACTAAACCATAATTCTTATTTTATATTCCCTAAGTCATTCATCACAATTCACATAATCGATCACAAGGTCGTCTAACTTAACAATCACTACTAAAATACCCCATATTAGCGACGTTAGAATACGTCGCTAAATGAGGAAAATCCGTCGCTAAACATAAACTGCGACGGATTTAGCGACGAAAATTTGACGTCGCGTAATGGCTTGTCGCAGATGACCAATTCGTCGCAGTTCGTCGCTATTTGCGACGAAAGCTAACTCGTCGCTAGACGTCGCAAAATTAGCGACGTCTAGCGACTATAGAGTATGTCGCCAGATTGGCGACGTAGGGCGACAACTTAGCGACGCATTGAACTTTAGATATGATGACATGGCATGTCAGCCACGTCAGCACGTTAGCGACGTCTAGCGACAAAGTTATCGACGTCCGCCCTTTAGCGACGTCTAGCGACAAAGATATGATGATATCCCACGTCAGCACGTTAGCGACGTATAGCGACATCACGTCGCAAGTTAGCGACGTATAGCGACGTTCTCTCTCCGTCGCTAGACGTCGCAGAACGTCGCTATACGTCGCAGATTGTATAAAAAAATTAAAAAAAAATAATTGCTATTTTTGTTATGCTGTGTGTTTGTGTTTCACATTCACTGTAAACACAGACACACATCATCACAAAAATACACATTATATTTTTTAAAAATTTGGGCAGCACCTCCTTTGTATATCGGATCATCGCTTATAACCCAGCGTAGGTATATTCGTCATCCCCGTCGCAGATAAATGGCAAAACAAGTCTACAACCAATAAAAGTTTACAATCAATAAAAGTCTACAAACAATAAAAGTCTAACAAGCAATACAACCAATAAAAGACGATGGAGCAATATCATCACCCAATACAACTAATAAAAGTCTCGCAAGCAGAGAAAGAAGTATCTCAACCAATACAAGTCAACCACAAATAAGAGTCTCACAAACAGAGAAACAAGTGTATCAACAACAAATAATAAAAAAGACATCACAAAGGACCCCGGCTGCACATCTGGGATAAAATGATGTCGTACTGCTCCTGTGTGAGCTGTGCAACGTCCGGAGGTAGTGAAACGTCTGGAGTCGGCGCCGTCGATGGACCGGAAAGACGCTGCTCTATCTCTCGCAGTCGCTCAGCATGCACAGCCAGGGCACTCACCATCCTCCGACTACTCTCCTCAAGCGAAGTCTGTACCTGATTGAGTGTGGCAGACATGGCGATCTGCGTCCCCTCCAGCTCGACCTGTCTACGCTCTGTGCGCTGCGTAGACTCGATGAGCGTGTGCAAGTTAGCAGCTGTAGCCTGCTGCAGAGTCATCATATCCTGCATACTGCGCTCGATCGCATCAAATCGTCCGGTAATCGTCGGATCGTCGGATCGTCGCTCTGCCCCAGCTGCCTCAGAAATCTGCTGCTGCAACTCGCGATGCAGCTCCTGGAGCTGACGAGCAATATCATGTGCCTGTGATGACGCCTGCGAAGCTGGAGACTGCGCACTGACAGAGGGGGCCCGGAATGACTCTGAAGCCAAATAGGCGCCGTAGGATCCCGTACCGTAGTACGTACCCTTCTGAAGACCACCAACGGCGGTCATCCAGAGGTCGTCCGACGATGGAGCTGTAGGCGGCTGGAAGGAAGTACCAGCCCCTCCCTCTGCTGGCGCACTAGCAGCAGCAGTAGCAGCAGCAGCCGCCGCCTCCTCTTGTAGCCGAAGAAACTTGGCCTAGAATAATGTTTGCTAACGTCTAAGTGTTTGCTAAAGTCTATATTGATATCTATTTTCCTGTTTTCTGTTATAGTAAATTAATATAAAGGATAGAACGTACATATGCCTGCGTCGCCTTCTCATCAATGAACTCCCCAGCCCTCCGATGGGTGACCAGGAAGACGGTCACCATGTTGGGGTCCTCACCCTTTTTTACCTGTTAAAATATATATTTATCTATTATTAGTATTAAACATTCTTTCCAACTATATATAAAATGATGTCCGTCATAGGAAACGTACCAGACGACGAAAATGCTCCGTCATAGGAATGGAGCTACCACACCACTTACCGGCGCTCGACCGCGCCATCTTGGCCTTCTCAGACCGCTCCCGGTACCCGTCCTCGGCGAATCTAGCCTTCATCGCAGTCCACTGCTCTGGCGTGATCCAACCTTGGATCGGCTTTCCGGCGTGGTCACGATCCTTCTGGTCGCGGATCGCATCACGAATGAGCTTGCCTGCGACGGCAGGAAATTGGCCCTCGATCTTCGCCGCCCGGTGTGGTGGATAGAAGTAGGTCCTCTACGAGAAGTCAAATAGAAAACTTGTATAATATACAAAAATAATTATTAAAATTTAAAAATAAACAAATTTTTTACCTTGAAGTGGGCCAACCAAAAGGCCTTCCTATCGGCGGGAGCATCTGAGTAGTTAATCCAAGGCCCACCATAGTTCTCCCTCAGAAATCTTCCCAGCGCTCTCTGTACTGCAGGAGGCCGATATCTATAAAATAATAAATTTCATGAATATATATGTACATATAATCATTTGAGAAATATATATTAACTAATTAACTTACTTCGTAGGCCCGTCCGTCCAAATCTCCATCTGCGTCTCGCCCGGTGGAGCGCATGGAGGGTCGCTATCACCTCCTGCCTGGTCAGGATCAGTCTCATCCCCGTCCTCCATATGCTGGGCGTCGGCAGGAGGAGTGCTGGACGCAGGAGGAATGCTGGACGCCGGAGGAATACTGGACGACGATGGTGGAATGCTGGACGACGAGGGAAGATCAGTCGCCAACCTGCTGGAACTGCCCTGTCCCGGTAATGGACCGGGAACAGTACTGTACACTGGCGTACTCGGAGATGAGGATGAGGGTACGGAATCTGCCTCCCTATCCCGAGGTACACGGGACTGACTCGTATGATGACGTCCTCCGCGTCGTCCTCCTGCCATACCTGATAATAATATATTTATATGATAGACATCACAGATTTTTGAAAAATATCATAGTCCCAAAAGTGTCACTAAATACATCACAGATTTTTGAAAAATATTATAGTCCCAAAAGTGTCACTAAATACATCACAGATTTTTAAAAAATATCATAGTCCCAAAAGTGTCACTAAATACATCACAGATTTTTGGAAAATATATGTCACAAAAGTGTCACTAAAGATAACGTCCTCCGCGACGTCCTCCGCGTCGTACATATTTAATCCTCTTCTGAAAATTCATCTTGTTCGTTTAGCTCTTCTTCTTCTTCTTCTTCTTCTTCTTCTTCTTCCTCCTCCTCTACATCTTCACTTTCAGCTGCATCTTCCTCTTCGGATAATTCTACTTCTTCTACACAATTAGATGTGTAATGAGGAACTTCCGTATTGTCCACTTCTATATTATTTGTTACAAGAGGTAGTTCATCCTCTTGATAAGCTATATCGTCAACCTCAAAGGTATTTCTAGCTTTGGTCTTGCATACTGCCCACCAGTCCGACCTTGTTGTTCCCCGTTTAGGATAACGTGTGAAGTACACGAGCTGAGCCTGACTTGATAGGACAAATGGTTCATAGGCTTGATATCGACGCCGATAGTTTATATCCACAAGACCGTGCTTGTCTACTTTCCAACCTTGACCTTCAATCGGATCGAACCAATCACACCTGAATAACACAATCTTAGCAGGCTCTATTCCATAACTATATGTCAGCTCCACAATCTCCCGTAGGATGCCGTAGAAATCGTTGCCCGCATCAACATCTTTGTAGTTCGAAGATCTGATACACAAACAGCTGTTTTTGGTGGAGTCGAGATCCACAAAGTTGTCTCTGATCGGGCAAGTTGTTGACCTGAACCTGAACCCATTAACACAGTAGCTTGGCCATATTTTTGCAGCATAAATTAGTCCCTTGGCTAGCGTTCTAATAGACTCATTCTCAAGTCTTGCGTATGGACTATCGACCTAAATACCACGAAAAAATAAATTAAGCTCATTCTTAATCGTCGTGCATATACTGAAAGGTAATTACAGAGTTCTCAAGTCTTACATATGCACTCAACCATGATGGAAAATAATGCCTCATTTCTTGTTCTAGTTCTTCTTCTGTTATGTGTGGCCTACCTGACCTCACTTCATCATTAAATATGCTGAAAACAACATCGTTCAATTAATGTAATAGTCTAATAATCAACACTATTAAAATAATGTAAACGTATTAATTACTTACCCCTCCAGCTTCTCTACTTCATCCTCATCGCAGTTGAGTAATACATACACCTGAGCAGCCCTTAGCTCATCATCGTTCAGATATCTCTTCTTCATTTTACCCGACGGCTTTCCTGAAGCATTGAATACCTTCAGTATTGTATCATTACATTCATGATCTCCGTCGTCGTTTCTGGAAGCTCTCGTTCTATTAGTTGCAACATGAGGCTTGAAATACATCGAACAAAAGTTTGTAATCTCCTCGAGAACATAGGCTTCACAAATAGAACCCTCGACCCGTGCCTTATTTTTCACCTTTCTTTTTAGGTGATTCAAATGTCGCTCGAACGGGTACATCCATCGATATTCGATGGGTCCACCAACATGTGCCTCATAGGATAGATGAATCGGCAAATGCTCCATAGAGTCGAAGAATCCAGGAGGGAACACCCTCTCTAGCTTGCACAGTGTTACCGCAATGTCCTTCTCTTGCTTTTCTAGACGATCAACGAGCAATTTCTTAGAACAAAGGTCCCTGAAGAATATGCTAAGCTCCGTCAATGGATCCCAAACTGCCTGCGGTAAGAATTCCCGAAATGCAATCGGAATTAACCTCTCCATGAATACGTGACAATCGTGGCTCTTCATACCCGTCAATTTGTTTTCCTTCGGATCGACACATCTTCTCAGATTTGACACATATCCGTCTGGAAATTTTAGGCCCTGGATCCACCGACAAAGCCTCACTTTATCCTCCTTGTCCAGTAAGAAGATCGACTTCGGCAGGAACTGTTTTCCATTCTGCTCTATCAAATGCAACGCAGGGCGTTTGCATATTTCTGCTAAGTCCAACCTGGCCTTGGGATTGTCTTTCGTTTTTTCCTTTATGTCCATCACAGTATTAATTATGTTATCAAACACATTCTTCTCAATATGCATGCCATCAAGATTATGTCTGATCAGATTGGTACTCCAATATGGCAGATCCCATAATATGCTCCTCTTTGTCCAGTTATGATCTCTACCAAATCCATCGCACTTGTACCCAGTTGTAGGATCTTCGATAGCACTTAGAAAATCTCTAACCTCCTCCCATATCGCGGCTCCGCACCACCTTGGCGGTGGATCACCCTTCTCTACAACGCCGGCACGGAATGCATTCCTGTTCCTTCTGAACGGATGATCTTTTGGCAGAAATTGTCGATGACAATCAAAGAAGCACGGTTTTTCTCCGTGTTTCAAGCGAAAAGCCTTAGTACGGTCCATGCAAATCGGACATGAGAGACGTCCATGAGTGCTCCATCCAGATAACATTCCATATGCCGAAAAGTCGTTGATGGTCCACATAAGGGTTGCCTTTATCTGAAAATTCTGCTTCCTGGAAACATCGTACGTGTTAGCGCCTACTTCCCATAACTGATTCAACTCATCTATCAAAGGCTGTAAGTACACATCAATGTTCCTCTTGGGATTGTTCGGACCAGGAATTATAACGGTTAGAAACATGTACTCGGTCTTCATGCACATCCAAGGCGGTAGGTTATACGGAGTGACAATCACAGGCCAGCACGAATACTGGGATCCCGAAAGACCAAAAGGAGTAAAACCGTCAGAACATAGCCCCAACCTGACATTACGTGGATCTGAAGCAAAATCAGGATACACTCGATCAAAGTGCTTCCACGCTTCTCCATCGGATGGGTGATCCAACACTCCTTCAATCTGTTCTCGCATGTGCCAACTCATATTTTCGGCCGTCTCTTTCACCATAAATAATCTTTGCAACCGCGGCGTTAAAGGCAGGTAGTGCATTGAATCGGTCGGTCTTCTTGCACCGGTAGACCTTCCTGTACTAGTTGGCTTATAGCGATCAGCACCACAAAATCTGCACACATCTGCGTCCTTGTCGTCTTTGTAGTACAGCATGCACCCATTGCGACAAGAATCGATTTTCTCGTATCCCATCCAGAGCGATCTCACCATCCTCTTAGACCGGTAGAAGTCTTTAGGTAACTTAGCACCCGCCGGCAAGATCTCTATAATCAACTCCAGCACTCGGTTGTAGCATTCTTGCGACATGTTAAAATCTGACTTAATGCTCAAAAGTCTTGTAACCACCTCCAACGGTGAATGATCCTCACAACCAGGATACAATGGAGTCCTTGCATTCTCCAGCAACTCCATGAACTTTGCAGCGTCGACATTCGGTGCCTCCTCAGCTGCATCAGGAACAAAACTGGGCCCAGCAGCGTCGAAAACCATGTTCACGCACCCGTCGTCGTATGCATGATTATCTGAAACAAAATTAGGTCCCGCATGCATATACGGCTCAACATAAGGCTCCGGCTCTGATGCTAACGACACAAGTTCTCCGTGTGCGGTCCACTGATAGTAATTAGGCGTGAAACCCCTCGAGTACAAATGATATGTCACTTCCACTTCTGGATAATATTTCACGTTATGACATTTCACACACGGACACTTAATTTTGGTGCCGTCCATGTACTGAGGGAACGCCTTAGCAAACTGCAGGAACTGCTCTACTCCCGCTATGTATTCATCCAGCACACCACACATATCTTCAGGACGACGATTGTACATCCATGAACGATTCCGCAAGTAGTAATTCAGCTCCATTTGGAAATAATTCTGCAAAGATGAACACACCAATTAACAATGTTTGCTAACGTCTAAGTGTTTGCTAAGTGTTTCCTATTTTTCCGGTAACGATTTCACGGGAGGAGTACGAGATGTTTCCTATTTTCCCGGTAATTCATGGCTTCTGTGAAATAACCACATCTTGGCTATTTGTTAAATAGATCGACCCTAAGCTCCCATGTTCAGTCGTGCCTTCAACATCATGTTCAAATGAAGGTGACAAGCAGCTGACTATAGAAAAATATGTCGTATTGAGCTTCATAAAGAAATGCAAGATTACTACATAGGAGCTTGTAATCTTGCATTTCTTTATGAAGCTCAAGACGACATATTTTTTCATAGTCAGCTGCTTGTCACCTTCATTTGAACATGATGTTGAAGGCACGACTAAACATGGGAGCTCAGGGTCGATCTATTTAACAAATAGCCAAGATGTGGTTATTTCAAATGATAGGAGTCGCTATATTCCTTAGAATAGACTTGGAATATTCTCTAGAATATTCTTGGAATATGCCTTGTAGCCAAGTGCTAATTAGATCTAGATCTAATTACTCCTATAATTACCTCTCCTGCCCCCATTAGTGCTAATCACTATAAGTGGGGGGCCATGGGGGTGCTACTGCTGATGTAAACTGCTGCTACAACAGCTGTTCTTGCTGCTGCTGTTGCTGGAATGGGGGCAGCAGCTCCCCTTCTACTCCCCATCCATCTATCCACCTATCCATCCAACTATCTATCTAATATATATCTACACATACCAATAGCTAACTAGTATCCTATTTCTAACCCCAACTTGGTATCCCAAACCAAGGCTCTAACACTCTAGGATACTAACAACTACATATCTAACTAGGATATGGCCTAAGATGCTAACCTATATCTAACACATTTAACCTCACACTCATCCACACAACTCACTTACACACTCACTCACATATATCACCCATGATACCACACTCATAAGCTCTCACCTAGGCTTACATATAGGCTAACACACACACACACACACATATAGGCATATATAGGACACATATAAATAGGATTATAGGTCCATTAATCCTTCCTATCATCCTTACATCCATTCCATTTATCAATTCCCACACTATCACCACACTACAATATAACCACAATACTACAACATGAATATTATACCAAGAGACACACACACATATATATCTATATATAACCACATATATATAACATGTAGGTATATATATATAGGTGACATGTGTGTGTGTGTCTGTGTGTGTCTGTGTGTGTGTGTCTGTGTGTGTGTGTGTGTGTGTCCGTGTGTGTGTGTCCAACTAAAGGCTAATAAGTAGGCTAACTAATGGCTAAAAGATAGGCTAAAAGGATGGACTAATAAGTAGGCTAACTAATGTCAAGTGGGGGGCACACTGCTGCAAATTTCAGCAGCATATAGCTGCTGTCCCCTTCCCCCCCCAAAACTGCTGAAAACAGCAGCCCAGGCTGCTGGTTGCTGTCCAAAACCCCCTCCCCATAAGCACACTTCTATCCTCCTTCAATCTCCATCATTTCCTCATCCTTTCATTGATTTCCACAATCAAAACCTCTCAACATTCCCACAACCATAACCCCAAATAAATATACAACCACACACAAATATATATATAAATATATATATACATGTAAAGAGATACAACATATAAATAACACATGAATAATAATATGAAAAAGAGCACAAGAAGAATATGATAAAATCTGTGTCAGTGTGTGTGTGTCTGTGTGTGTGTGTGTGTGTGTCTGTGTGTGTGTGTGTCCGTGTGTGTGTGTGTCTGTGTGTGTGTGTCCGTGTGTGTGTGTGAGAGGAGAAGAAGGAGGAGGAGGAGGGAGAGGAGTTAGGGTTAGGGTTAGGGTTTACCTTAGGAAGAGGGAGGAGGAGGAGGAGGAGCTAGGGAGAGGAGGAGGATCTCGGATTGGGGGAGGAGGAGCTCGTCGGAGCGGGAGCGAGTCGCCGGGGACGGGGGGAGAGAGTCGCCGGGGGGGAGAGTCGTGGGGGGGGGGGGGGAGAGAGTCGCCGGGTGGGGGGAGAGTCGCGGGGGGGAAGGGATTCTGAAAATTTTGGAAATTTTCGAGTGAGGGGGAAAAGGAAACAGCGTGCCCTAAGTAAAACATTTAGCGACGTCAACTAAAGACGCCGCTAAACGTCGCAAAATTTTATTATATGGCGACATATATTAATACTCTGCTGCTGAACATCGCTGTTCTGCGACGTAATTTATGTAATGTCGCTGAACGTCGCTAGTTAGCGACGATTTGCGACGTCACATGACGGGAGTCGCTATATTACATATATAGCGACGTTATTTTCTTACGTCGCTAAAATACGTCGCTAATATAGCATATTTTAGTAGTGAATATGCCATGCTCCAATCTCACGCAAGTCCGACTATCCATGCTTGGACATGAAATCACCATACATTCTCGCAGGATACTCATTCTCATCGGGGCATAATTCTTGTTTTGAATCTAGACTAATTCATTCTCGATATGCAGATTGGATCTACTCAATCCTCAAGTTTACTCAATCGTCAATCATAAGTTCGACCAATCCTCAAATTTACTTTCGCGTCAAACCACAAGTCGAAGTATACAAATTGTCACGTCCTGATTTTTCGAGTTCGATCATTCCCGCGACATGAATCACCATTTCAGCTCTCATGATGAATAATTACTCTAAATTTGACGTGACATATGTGCGAGGCTGGTGTTGTGCTCGTACAAGGCAAGAACGTCGATATTGTGGCTATCATCGAAGCAATCAAGATACATTCCTTTCATCCAAATATTCATTTCAATCAAAATCCCCAAGCATAGCATCCCTCGAAACAATAACATTTTCACACGATCGTTATTTTCTGACTCAGAGTACCCCCGAGTTATCGCATATCGATCTTTGATATGCCTCAATACCATCGATGATATGCGTAACCTGACGATCTTCATTTGCAACGAATTCTGAGTCGTGCGAAAAATGCTATTGTTTGAACTCGATAATCTCCTCAATATTCAAGATCAAATTCACTCATTATCCCCGAACTATTCCTATGATCAATTCATTCAAACTCATAATCATATATGTTCATTCATCTATATCTTAGGTCGTCGAGCAACATATTTTTCAAGTCGTATCATTCTATGCTAACTCAAATCATCAAGCAACATCTATACCAATCTTCAGAGTCATCCTCGTGTTTTTGAATCATTTCCATGCACGCTAATTTTCGATCGTAAAAACTTTTTGTATACGATTCATATCGATTCCTCTATCAAGTCATTTGTTCGCTACACCTTAACTTGTTTTCAATTCAGTTTCACCTACTCAATCATTTTGCATTTCATACTTGCACAATCACAATCCCGTGTACGTCGTTTCTAGTTCATCTGAATCAACTTACCTCCAAAACTATATTTCGATCGATGATACTCAACGAAGGCTTTGCGTACTCGTCGCTTGCTGATAGACTCATCGGTACCCCACATCCTCAATCGATCGACATCCCCAAGACTATCCGATATACCACTCAGGGATGAAGTCATTTGACAAATCCTCCAAACTATCATTTGATTCACAATCGATGACTTCGAATCTCCGTTCGACTCATTCCTAAAATTTCAAGCACGCTCATCAATATCACATCGACGATAACATCCTCGTCCGATACAACCTCCATCGTAACTACCCAACATTTTTATGAATCGAGTCTAACTCATCCTTGTTCGACACAATTTGAATTCTGCACCCGAATTTTCTAAGGTCAACGTAATCTTGGTGTATATGCCTAGCCCGACTTAGCCAACCGTACTTTATTTGAAGTTAACTTTTGTTCAACCAATTTCTTTCGTGATACTTTTTAAAATATATATATAGACTTATCGTATGGACATCCCGCGGAATATTGAGAGAGCGCCAACATATCAATCACGGAAGCAACATCAGAGTTTACGAAAACGACATCAGAGTTAAAGAATTCATTCAAAATTCCAAGGACGTAAAGATGTGCTCTGATACCATTATGTTACGCCCCACCCATAGGAGCGATCGTCCTCGCTAAGCCCGTAGGAGCGATCGTCCTCGCTAAGGCGTGATGCCGCGTGAGCCTAGATTGTTCTCACGCAAGATAGGTTTTATAACGGTCAATTACAGGCTAAGCGACAGGGTCGTCGCACAGAAGTCCCAAACAAAAACATTGAATAATAGCAGCAAAAATTTAAAGAAAAACACAAGTCATTCAATGTGCTCTTTATTGATATTGAAACAAAGATTACAATGTGATGCGAGGCCAAGATTACAATCACTCAAGCTCACTTTTCTTATATTACAAGTCACTCTGCTCTCTTTCATCTCTCAATACAATTTGAGTAGGCCAACGGAAGCTTCGGATAGGCAATGTCTATACATTATGTCCTATATAAGTCCAGACTCCATGCAGCCGTATGCCTCAAAATGCCAAGAAAACTCCCTGTCTCGACGCATCCAAGTGAGCTCCGTGCCAACGAGCTTCTACCGGTTCCTGCACATAAAAACTGTGTGGTGTCAGTACTCAACTGTACTGGTGGAGTGAGCTCCTCGCTCACCCATACAAGACCAACACGTTCATTTACTTTATGCAACATAATCCCTTTATGATTGTCTTTTTTATTCTTGTCTTAGGTTCGATTTTAGGACATAGACTCTCGGCCTATTTAGTACCTTCAGACCATCATCGTGCCTTATACCAACAACTTACTTATACCTTTCCTCTAGACCTTTCTCATGTCAACGACATCGACTTATCGACTCGTGCTTGCCTATCGGCCCATATTTGGAATGCAGCAACTTGGTCATGTCATAAACTCTATTCGTGCTTCAATATACTTGAGGCAGTGCTTCCCCACTTAGTCTTTCCTATACTTATACCGTAACATCGTGGTCGTGCCTCAACATATCGGTGTCGTGCCTCGCAACTCAACATGACTTAACCAAAATTGCCCTACGGTCCTTCTTGACTTAACTCTTAGCGACTCAAATCCGACTTATGCAACTCTGTGCTAACAACTAAATACTCGATGCCACATCTCGTGCCGAAGCACGTGTCTTTGTCATAGCCAAATCTTAGACTTCATATTGGTATTGCTATCGTGTATACCTTTCCTTGACTCAGTTGTGATGTGTTTATACTTCCTTTGATTCGACCGACATCGTGCATGCGGATAGCTGCTCAGCACGCCAACTTACCTATATGAAAGGTCACTGGCATTGACTAGCCATCGTGGACATAGCTAGGAATAGGATGGGTCGGTCAATGCAGGTAGCTAGTCCCATTGACAGCCCACCGAATCCCCGGTTGCGTACCCAGCATAAGCTATATAGTGTTTCCTCCGTGGCTGGATTGGTCTCCTGGGCCCAGGTTGCCGATCCAAAGAAACATTGCCCTTGTCAATAAGTTATCCATGACTACGCACCTACAAGACTTTATCCAGACTCACGTAAATGCATGGCCTAATATGTAGAACAACTCAAACCATACTCTTAACCAAAATATGCTCGAAACTATATCATACAAAATGTGCATTAGAACTATGAGACTTCCAAATGAGGGACCGCCTCCGCGATAAACCATCGCTCTAACTTTCTATTCTTTGAAATCCAGGGAACGATTATTGCATAACCTTCCCGCTTAACTTGAACAAAACGTGTTCTTTAGGTGTCATAGACCGTGGCTAACTTTTTACTAAACCAACCATGGCTCGTGCCTTAAACCAACTTGTATTATATACGACGCTATCG